>JAATLQ010015054.1:15629-63840 GCA_013421005.1 Heliconius erato x Heliconius himera | reverse complement strand
TCCAGAATATGAAAATAAACATCTGCCCAAATTTCACGTTTCTACCATCAGCGGTTACGGCTCTGCGTGCGTCTTACCTCAGTCAGTCAGCACAAGTCCTTTTATATATGTAGATTATTGTTCCTTACTCATTATTTTAGCCAGTTCATTGTTTAAAAATTTTAAGTTTACTTAAGTATATTAACGAATAATAAAAACAAAATCATATTAATATGTAACAGATAATATTTATAACTTATTATAATTAACAAGGAACAACAAAAAAGATAACTTGAACTCGAAATTGACTTTCCTTTAGCAAATATTTAATTTCAAGGCCGCTCGTATTTAAAAAATCTTAGTGCCGGTATTTTTTTTTCTGGATTAAAAATTATACTGCTGTACTGTGTTTGAATCAATATTTTATAGTATTTAAGCAGGGTAGGCAGAGGGATCGTGGGAATCTAGTGTCAAGACACTCTTTTCCCGTTTCCCACTTTCCGCCGAATTTTTGATGCTTTGCGTATTGAGTAGTGCAGCAACACTGCGCTTCCGTTACCTGAGCGAGGTAATTAAAATATAAAATATTTCATACTCCAAGTGGGGATCGAACCCACAACTTTACAGTCGCACGCTTATGCTCCTGCGCAATGACATGGCGGAATCATAATATATGTACTTATCAATTTTATAAAATTATGAAAATATTGACTATTTTTTGATTTATAGTTTTTTTTTTATACTGGCTCTGACTCACTTAAATAGATATCAATTTTACTACCAATTCAATCAAAATAAGTACTTATGGCTAAATACCCAAAAATTAAAAAAAACTGGTCTCAAGAAAACGTGCTCGATAACTTTAATTGCTTATACTTATTTTCTGACAAGTTATTCATTGTAAAATATAGTAAATTAAAATTGAAAATTAAAATATATAAATAAAAAAAAAATACATATTTAATGTATTTTTTAATTTTACTTTTAATGATAACTCTATCCCGTTATCATTAAAAGTAAAGTTAAAAAATATATATGAGGCTAGTCGTGGCGCAGCGGCACAAAGTGTGGGTGCGATCCCCACTCGAGGAGATGAAATATTTACTTAAATTTATATTTTCATTTCTTCGCTCTGGTGTCGAGGCGAAGCGCGGCGTTGAGTTCTGCCACTCAACATACAATGCCTTCAGCATTCCAATTCGGCAGAAAGTCGGGAACGGAGTGTCTTAACACTAGGTTCCTTCTACTTACTCTGCTGTGTGCGGGATGCAGCTGGGACCTGATTTGATATATATGGGGTATGTGGAGATAGCTTAGCATCAAGACGCGTCGTTATCTACTTTCCTCCCAAGTTTAAGATATTGCGTGTTGAGTAGCGGAATTAAATATTTCTCTATATAAATATTAAGCCAGTCGTGGCACAGTGGCACAAGCGTGCGACTGTAAACTCGATAGGTTTTAGGTTCCACCCCATTTGACTAAATGAAATATTTAGTTTCAATTCCTCGCTCTGGTAGAGCCATATAAGAGACAATACGCGACATTGAGTTCCTCTACTCAACACGCTACGCCTCCAGAATTCAGCGGAAAGTGGAGAACAGAGTATCTTTGTACTAGATTCCCTTTGTTCACTCCGATAAGTGCGGGATACAGTGTGAAGCTAAAAAAAAATATTACTCCAATAGTTTTCAAATCGAACTCATAATCATCGCGTTTACAATCACTGCGCCACTAAGACATCAAATAGAATATTATTTACACCCATAAAATATAAGGCTTAATAAAAATGATTGTTTTTTAATGCATATAATATCACAAAAAGTATACAAGGTCTGTGGCACACTTACAACGGGTCATTAGTTTGGTGCCAAACGTAAGTGTTCTTAAGGTTTTCGTTCGTTAACCTTTAGACGTTAACAATTTTTAGGGTTCCGTACCTCAAACGGGTAGACGGAACCATTATAGGATCACTTTGTTGTCCATCTGTCAAGGCCGTTTATCTTGAGATCGCGTTGAGGCATCAAGCTATAATTTATATCAAATATTTAAATATTTAAGTCTATGGTATCTTAATTCGCAGAAAAATCTAAAGATACAGCATTTCTAGTTTATAAATTTGGCACATGAGAGAACTTATAATACAAATTAAAGAAAAAATCCGAAAAGACAAAATTTATAAATATTTCATTAAAAAAATCATTATAAACTTATATTTGCAGTTCATTTTATACAAAATGATTGCATATGCTCAAACAAAAATGTGTGCTAACTTAAGTTTCTCAACTTTTACAAGGTGTACCGTTGAATCACAATCCTGAAATTGATACGGAAGCCTCGGTGGGCGAGTCCGACTCGCACTTAACCGCTTTTTAATATAAATATACATTATAAACGAAAATGTAAAATTAATTAATAGTGGAAAATTAATAACCTTCAATAATACTAGTTAAGTGTATTAGTTTCTTTAATAAACTTACTATAGGTAAAATTATAAAATAAATCTATCATAATTTATTATATTTTATCATTCAAACATATATTTATATACGAAGTTTTCTAAAAGATCCTTTTATTGTCTAATATAGGTTGACGATCTCATATTACCTTCTGAGCCTAGAGCATCCGCTTTAGCTAATTCTTTATTGTGTTTATATTGTAGATAAACCGGATATGACCTTCTTCTTAATTCAATATTAAGTGGACGTCTGACCGATGAGTTAATGTTGGCGTAGCATGCGAAAAAATTGTAGAGTTTTTAAAAAAACATAAATGTATTTAATACTGTGCCAACAAAGCTTAAGCTCTGGTACGACATAACACAGCGTTGTGTTTTGCCATTCAACACACAATGTCTCAAAATCCATATGAAATCAGGGAACGCAAATTCTTCCAAAAAATATAACTGACGTACAACTAGTTACTAAATTAATAGACAAAATAAATCTATACTTAAAAAATAAATCTGAAGAGTATGGTTTTTTTTTGGCTTTGGCTTTAAAAGCGCTAATCTAAGACTCTACTGGTTCTGGTAAAAATGATTTTTATATTGAATAGGCTATTAAATCATGTTACATTTAAAATGAATTAAATTAACCTAGATATTTCTAAATCTTAAAAGTTAGTCTATTATAAAGTAACTTCCCAAAAATAAACAATCCATACAATTTAATATATTTTAACAATAACATGTGATGTAATTATAGTTTTTGATCATTATTTATTAACTAATAACATTACTTAAGTTTAAAAATAAACTTCCTGTCTCAAGTACTATATATTTTCGTATTTTAATTACTAATACATATGTAAATCACGAAGTTTCAACAAACAATAAGGGCACCATGGCAGGTATGTTATAAACAATATTAATATATATTATTATAAACTTTGGAATCATACAAATTTATAAAGGAAAAGGAAGTAAATTGATTTAGAGTAACAAAACTTTATATCAGTGGTTCCCAACCAGTGGTCCGCCTAAATATGGTCCGCGAACGATTTTAATTTTATTACTGGGGATGGTGAGGCGAAGTTTCTGTTTAATTATCACAGTTAATTTTTATTATACCTACATGCATAGTGGTCCCTGCTACCAAGAATGACATGAAAGTGGTCCTTGGTCAAGAAAAGGTTGGGAACCCCTGCTTTATATCGACCCTGTCAATCATGTAACATACATGTAGGCTTTTTTGTAATTATTATTGGTTCTAATCAAGATATTATGATGAAATAATTTTGACGTATTGCTTATTACTTATTACACAATTCGTATTAGATTTTTTTTTATAAATATAATCGGATGGTGGTATCTGCAGACGATTTTAAGAAGCAATTCTTTTTTCTCAAATGTATTATTGTTTGTATTATAATAATACCAAATATATTTATTTTAAATTTTATCTACCTTGTGAGGCCAGTCGTGGCGCAGCGGCACGAGGTGTGACTGTAAAACCGACTGGTTGTGGGTTCGATCCCCACTCGAGGAGATGAAATATTTACTTAAATTTATATTTCCATTTCTTCGCTCTGGTGTCGATGTTAAGCGCGGCGTTGAGTTCTGCCACTCAACACGCAATGCCTCCAGAATTCGGCGGAAAGTGGGGAACGGAGTGTCTTAACACTAGGTTCCCTCTGCCTACCGTGCTGTGTACGGGATACAGCGTGAAGCTGATTTAAAATTTTACTCATTCATATTAGGCTTTTTCGGATAACTATATAATGATTTTTATTATATGGTTCATGATAATATTATTTAGAATTCAAATTCAAATTCAAATAATTTTATTCAAAATAAGAAGTTACATGCTTCATTTTTTGAACGTCAAATAATTTATCACCAGTTCACTAAAGTTAATGCCTCAGACCTGAGAAGAACCGGCGCAAGAAACTCAGCGGGACCTTTTTTTTAAAAATAAATTTATACAAATACATATTTAAATATCTGTGACAGTGATACTTTTGAAACAGACTGGAGCGAGCATTTTATTCCCAAGGCGTGTTATCATTTACAAAATCATTAATTTGGTAATAACCTTTAACACACAAACATCTTTTCACAATTTTTTTAAATCGTGATATAGAAAATTCTCCGACGTTTTGAATTGCATATTACGCCCTAAAGTACAATATTTTAAATATATATTATATAATATTGATAACGATAAATTATATAAAATTATAACTTTCTTCTGAATAACTTTGACCGCGTGGTTGAAATGGAAATAACTATGACGCACATTATTATTGGCCGACATAACTCTGGTCGCGGGTACGGTGAGTTACGAATAAGGGTACCGAGCTTAACACGATATAATACACCTACTGATTCTTCTCCTATTATAATACAGCCTTTCTGGATAAACAGACTATTTAACGTGAAAATATATTTTTGAATTTAAACCAGTAGTTCCAAAGGTTAGCGCATTCAACCGAACAAATTGTTTACCTTTATAATATTAAGTATTTGTTGATTCGTATAAAAAAAATCGTACGAAATTTATGAACTTTTCATTCTACATAAAATTTTTATAAAATAAAATACATAAAACAACACCTTTTTTTTGGTTTAATGCTGTATCCCGCATATAACAGGGTAGGCAGAACGAACCTGGGCGCTTCCGTTCCTCACTTTCTGGAGGCATCGCGTGTTGAGTGGCGGAATTCAACGCCGCTCTTTATTTGGTTAGTAGTGCAGAGCGAGGCAATGAAAATATTAAATATGTCATTTCCTCGAGTAGGAATCGAGCCCACAACCTGTCGCGCTTAAAGTCGCATGTTTGTGCCACTTCGCCACGACTGGCCTGAAATAACTATACATTATAAACATATTTTTCTTTTAAATAATTTTTTTTAAATAATTATCTCTTTAAATAAATTAACCAATAAGACAATATTAAAGTTAAATGTGATTGTGTACTATTACAATATTTTTTTGAAATATTACAAAATACAGAATACTATGTAAATACAATTTTCTAACATCTAAAACTTTTTTACTTTCTTATAATAATAAAGATGGCCTTGGCCATGTCCATTAGGCTATGATCGGTTATTGTTACTTATTATTTTCTTTTAAATTGTCACAATTGGAGGTCGCTGTTGCCTTAACCTGCTGTATTTTAATTACAGTTGCAACGCTAGATTGGATATATAAAAAAAATCTTATGTTGGAACAGCGTCTGACCAAACGTGATGGTTGTGGGTTTGATTCCTATTCGGAGTTATACATTGTTGTTTAATTGTTGTGACAAGATAAAACACGACGTTGATTTCCGCCACTTAATACGCGGAGTGTCGAATTCTAGAGGCATTTCTTCGTAATGAAGGGTGAAGGTAAAAAAATGCCCGTTCCATTTATTAGATATATTACGTAGTTAGTTTAGTTATAAAATCATCATCAAATATGTCTAATTATTTTTATTTCATATTTATTTATATTTATATATACATATAAATAAAAAGCGCAGAATTTGATAAAATTTTCCATTGTATTGAAAACTAAGGTGTTACCATTACATAATAAGCATGATATTAATCATTTTAGTTTATTTATAAATATTTTCGTTTCTTCGCTTTGGCACCAAGGCAAACTGCCGGCGTTGAATTCCGCCACTCAACACGCTATGCGTCGAAAAATTCGGCGGAAAGTGGAGAATGGAGTGTCTTAACACAAGGATCCCTCTGCCAACCCTGCTGTATACGGGATGCAGCGTTAAGCTGAAAATAAATATTTTTTATTGCTATGTAATCTATTATCAGTTATGTTTATATATCAACTTTGTTAATCAGATTTTCATCAAAATCGTTGGAAAGTATCTTAAATAACTTAATTACAGTTCTTAAATACGTTAAAATAATTTTCTTTGTTACTATAATATTCAATGTCTTTAAGCGTGTGGATGTAGTAAGTAATATTAATTTTCATTTAAGCTGCGTATGCTTACACACAGCTTTACTTTTTTCCCGCATTAAAGGGTAGATAGATGGAACCTAGTGTTAATACTTTTCCCAAATTCCCCCGTCCCTTTTTAGAGATATTGCGTGTTGAGTTTCGAAACTGAACGCCGTGTTCTGTCTAATACAAACCAAAGTTCTAAATTTATTCCAGTAAACGTAACGTTACATTTTTCTACTTTATTATGGCATAAAAACAACAAATTTATAATTTTAAAGCATTTTAATACCTTGAACTGTTATCTATCTCCGGATATGTAAATAGGAAATCAAAACACATGGATAAATATTATTTAGACTTACAAGCTTCCTCCTTTTGTAACGACTGTCTCGGTAATTAGCATATATTAGGCATAAATCAATGCATTTGAAAGCCACCTCTTACATTATCAAGTTATAACATCTAAGTTAAGGAGGAGTTGAGAGTAATAATGTATCCAATCTATTCTAGTATATTCAATATGTTGAATATATTAGAATAGATAGTTATGAAAATAATGAATACAATTGAAGAAAACGATTTTTACCATGTACAATGTCAAAATCAGCTTCACGCACACAGCAGCGTATGCAGAAGAAACCTAGTGTTAAGATACTACATTGCCCACTTTCCATCGAATTCTAGAGGCATTGTGTGTTGAGAGGTGGAAGTCTACGTCGACACCACGCCGAAGAAATAATAATCGAATCCACAACCCGTCGCGTTTACAGTCACACTTTGTGCCCCTGCGCCACGACTGGTCTTAACCATTGTACATTGTTAAAAATATGAAGAGAAAAAAAAATGTAAGGCCACAGTGGTCTAATGGAGAGCAGCACCGCCCTTAGTTCACACTCCCTTCAACATCTCACTAGAAAAAACAATCTATTTGTTTCTATACCCTTAATTGTGTTGTAATATACTGTAAATTCTAAGCACTAGCTTATGTATAGTGTGTATCTACTTACTTATACTATTAAATTAAAGGCCAGTCGTAGTGCAGGGCGGCGTGCGACTGTATACGGCTGTGGGTTTGATTCCCACTTGATGAACAATCTCGCTCTTTTGTCCTTCGGCTACGATGGTTTCATAATTTATTCAATACGAAATATATACCTACTATAATTATTTGTTTTTGTTATTAGTAGAGGAATAAAAAGAATTAAGTCTTAAGACATTCCATTTTTAATTTATTTCACTGTAGGTTTTGTGAGTTAGGTGGCGTAACACAACGTCGCGCTCTATATAATCAGATCGAGGACATGAAAAAAAAATATTTATATTTTATACAATACGTGCCCGGTCTATCATACACTTGTATGTTATTGCTATATTTTAAATAAAACCATTGTGGCGCAGTGGGACAGTGTCAGATTGTAAATAAATTGGTTGTGGCTTCGATTACCGTCGAAGAGTAAGACAATTTAATAAAAAAAAAGCAAATTTAATTGCTTTAAAAAGATTAAGCACGGCGTTGATATGCGCCATTGCTTAAATTCGGGCGGAATGTGGAGTATGGAGTGTCTTGATACTAAGTTCTTCCTGTCTAGCCGGCTATGGGCAATAAAAAAAAGATGGAAAAAAAAACATATAAATATTTAATTAAAATTACTTACAATTTACATAAAATATGTATGTAATATATAATTGCACAAAAGTAAAAAAGTAATTTTATAGTTTCCGTATACCTATCTTACCGTATATCGCAGGAAGTTAGAGCGAACCCATTTCAAATAAATTTTCCACGTCTTCTCTATATACTCTTGTGCATCTACAAGCATTTTATAAGTATTTTCACAGTTACATCTACTATTTATTTGCCTTAAGTTATATTTTTTACTTTTGAGGTCGTCGTGGCGCAGCGGCATAGTGTCTCGACTGTAAACGCGAGGTTGTGATGAATAATTTTTATTTTCTCGCTCTTATGACGAGACAAAGAGCGTCGTCGAGATCAGCCACTCGTCACGCGATTTCTAGAGAATTGGGCAGTAAGTTCCTTTTTAACCGACTTCCGTTAGGAGGAGGAGTTTGTAACCTCAGAATATTTGGCTGGAAGAAGCTGGTGCTTCCCGTGTGGCTCCATTTTAATTTGGTCCCTTTCTAACAATGTTATCAGTGAGAAAATCACATGAGTCTTAAATTTTCAGCAAGTATGTGCGCGACATATGGATGAATAACTCAATATCACGACAAACGATTTCAATGATTCTTTTTTATTGGAAAGGGTACACTTCAAAAGTGATGAGAGTTTGATGAGAGTTTGGTTAGGTTCTGATTAGGGAATCCAGTTGAAATCGGTTTTTTTGTTAAAAATTGTAATTTATTTATTTTTCTTTTTTCAACCCTTCTATCCGAACGAAGGCGTGAAAATACGTTGCGCGTCATAAAAGTAACAATTCTGTCAATTTAGGGAGTTATAATAATAATCCAGTAAGAATCTAATATTTTTTCATTTTTTTTACTCTACGTTGTATCCTGGACATAGTAGGGAGGCAGAAGGAACCTGAAAATCCAATGTTAATACACTCCGTACTTATTAAGAAACTTTCGTTCCTCATTGTCTGCCGTATCCTGGATTCATTACATTTTGAGTGGCGGAAGTGGTAACGTCGCGCTTAGACTTGTCACCATAGCGAGGAATACGAAAATATTATATTTTGTTGCCTCCAATGGCAATCAAACCCATAACCTGTCGCGTTTAAACGCGCACGCCACGACTGGCCTCCGGTTGTATAATTCACCAACATCTAATATTCCTGTAAGAAGTACATAAAATTCATTATATTTATAATCATAGGTTGATTTTTAAGCAAATCTCGCCGTAATTTTTTAAAAGTTTATTTAAAAGGAGAAAAATAATAAATGCACACTGCTTTCATAATGTTGTCTATAAAAAATAAATTATTTTATGCATTTTAATTAACAAAAGCACAATCGCAAAAAGGCCAGTCGTGGCGCAGGGGTTCAAGCGTAAAGCTGATTTATTTATTTATTTATTGATTAACAAAAGTCCTCGAAGCACGTGTTAGTTGCCTGAGATTTTGTTTCTTATACAAATCGTTCAAGTCAACAAGTTGTAAAATTTAATTTAATGACATTTTTATTAAAATGTAGATACATATTAATTTATTTTCTAGGTCTAGACTCTATTAATATCTAGATTTTGTAGTTCGATTGTAGTAAACCTTAATCACGCTTAACAAGTATGAACAAGTGTCGATTCAGGTGGTAATACTATAACTTTTTTTTTAACTTCACGGTGTATCCCGCGTATAGCAGGATAGACATGGGAAACCTAGTGATACGGCACACTTTTTGCTCAATAAGAAAAATTATTAATTTCATATAAAATATTTTGAATATTGTAAGTGCTATGTATGTTAGATTCATTTATGTCTGTATAAATTATAAAACTGATAACCAATTTACTACTTTAAATATAATTAACACCTTTCAGATACTGTATCAAATACTTCAATTAATTATAAATTTAACATGACAGGCTATTAAATATAAATTTTATTTTTCGCTTTACGTCTCAATTTTCAAATTGCAAATCAAATTCTTTTCAGCTTCACGCTGTATCCCGCATATAGCAGCATAGGCAAAGGGCTAAAACACTCTGTTTCGAAGCATTGCATTGAGTGGCGGAACTCAACGCCGCGCTTTTTGACTTGGCACCAAAAACACAGAAATGAAAATATTAATAAGTAATAATTCATTTCCCGAGTAAGATTCGAACCCACAACCACCGCATTCCAGTCACACGCTTGTGCGCTTGCGCTACGACGGCAAATTTCATATTACGTCTGTATTTACATATCTGACTTGGACAAATCATGTTAAGATTACTTAATTAATAACGGTAATTAATATCTATTAGTTTTTTCATTGCTCGTTAATTGGCATTTCAAGCAAAAAAATATTAAACTCTTATATTTTTTTGTTACTAAATACGACTTCTTTAGGAAACTTCAATAAGTTTTATCTGTATTAAATTTGAAACTGCCTGAAAGCTATATCTGGGTTACCAGTTCCACAGAACGTGAACTGCAATTGCAGTCGCGCTATGCTTTGTTATCAGAGGGAAAAAATAAAATAAAAAATAATAATATTAAGAAGTAATAATTCATTCCCCCGAATGAGAATCCAACCCACAACCGTCGCGTTTACGTTTAAACGGCTGCGCCACGATGGTCTCCTAGTTATGATACAATTTTTGTAAGTCAAATTTCATTGCCTATGATGTTACTATATATAGTATGTAGATCGACTCATAGCCTTCATACAAAATAATTTATATTATTATTAATGAAAGGACGTAGCGTTCACAAATAAAACATGCTATACTGTGAAATTTTAATGTTAAGAAAACGTATAAAAAAAGAGGCCAGTCGTGGCGTAGGAGCACAAAGTGTGACTGTAAAACCGACTGGCTGTGAGTTCGATCCCTACTCGAGGAGATAAAATTGTTACTTAAATTTATATTTACGTTTCTTCGCTCTGGTGTCGAGGCAAAGAGCGGCGTTGAGTTTTGCAACTTAACACTCAATGCCTCCAGAATTCAGCAGAAAGTGGGGAACGTAGTGTCTAACAACTAGGTTCCCTCTGCCTACCCTGCTGTGTGCGGGATACAGCGTGAATATAAAAAAAATTACGAAGTGGAATTGAAACCCGCGCCTCTTTGGTAATCGTCCAAGCGATGTGATCAAATAAACTATACGTTTTCAGATAGTTGATCAGAGCTCTTGGAGAGTTTCCAAAGAAGCGCGGGTTCAAATCCCGCTACGCTCAAATTTTTATTCGTTTTCTTAATAAGTATTTTTCTTTCCTAAGTGTGGAATAACACTTTAAAAATGTAAAAAATGCTATAAGTATATTTTGTTTTTTTTATCATATATTATTTTGAATCCCATATATCGTGGGCTATAAGTGCAGAACGGTATCTTACTGTGCTGTACTCTTATAGCCCATTTTAAAGACAATATACAGTTTCTACTGCCGCATTATCTGTCTTAACAAAGCTAAAGCTTCACGCCTTATCCCGCGTATACATATCTATTAGGTTAAGTAGATATAATTTATAGAAATTTACTGAGAACCTAGTGCACTGGATATTTTGCCGTTTAAGTTAACAGAGAAAATTAAAACATTTTAAATATAATTTTTAACTACTTCGTATTTTAACTCGTGACTGGAGTCACGCCACGGATGGCGCAGGGGCAAGCGTGCGAATGTAAACATGGCGGTTGATGTTTCGATGAAATGAGATATTTTTATTTCCTCACTCTTGTAACGAGGCAAAACACGGCGTTGAATTTCGACACTCGCACACACACGCAGTGTCTCCAGAATTCGGTTGAAAGTGGAGAACGGTAGTGTCTTAATGGGAACGTATATAATGTATGAGTGTCTTAACGCGGGGCTCCCAGATTCCCTGTGCCTACCCTGCTAAGTGAGGGATACAGAGTGAAGCTAAAAAAAACTTTTACGTTTACTTAAAACCGAAACCAAAAAATCTTCATGTATGTTCAACATTAGAAAATATAACATTTATTACAACATTAGAAAATATAATATTATGCTAAATTACTATAGGCGATCGTCTTGACCAGAGCGTGGTTTAACTTCCTGTAAAATCTAACTTTACAGGAAGTTGAACCTCGCTGCAAATACATAGCTATTTACGAAAACCAAATTAAAAAACACAAAAATAACAATGAAAATAAAATTTAATAGTATTATCTATTTATAATCTGTATCAAAAATAAAATAGTGTGATTGTGTAGTAAGCTCAGGGGCGGTTCGCATATAAATGCAAAACCACGTACTGTGAATATATTTCTAGCATTCAAGACCTCGTTCTACAGCCTGTAAGCTGTAGACTTGTTTAGATGCAAATTAAATTCAATAATATATTGGTTGAATAAATTACTTTTAATACTGTAGTACAATATAAATATATTTTTGAATGACTAAAACGTTTGTAAACAAATGTTTTAATTTTAAATTTATTTTTTAATCTCACTTCTAAATGTATGGGCCAGACTCAAAGTTTGTATAACAAACAATGATACATTAAAATAATTCAAATAAATCGTTCTTTTAAATTCGAAAACTTTGAAATATTTGTTTTTCTTATAAAAAATATCGTATATCATGGTCACCGATTCGATAAGTTTACAGACTAAGTACATTAATATATTCAAAATGTGTATTCTCGGTTAATGTTTAGAACTCAAAAGTCACACAAAACAACTTCGGGCTATTTTTCTAGAGGTGATTGTGGCGCAGTGGCACAGCTTGAGACTGTAAGCGCGACGGGTGTGAGTTCAATTCTTACTCGGGGCAATGAACAAAAATTAATATTATCTTTTCCTCTATCTGTTAACATGACAAAGCGCTGCCGTTCACTTACGACATCCAACACGCAGTGTCTCGAAAATTCGATGGACTTAGTCTTAACACTAAGATCTCTCGTTCGCGGGAAGGTCGCGTGGTAACTTGGAGAAGACCTTGAGAATAGACCGATAGACAAAATATTCAAAATAAATAGTTACGCTAAATATAAAGTAATGTAATACAATAAGAATGTAATTTGTTAGATCGCTACTTTTACACGTACTCCTTTGTTTTTTTTTTTATTTACATTTGTTTGTGAGGATTGATGACATATCCATCAATCGTTCCTCTTTCTAAAAGGGATTTAGATGAACAAAACTTAGATTATAATTTATGTAAAGAATTTGTATAATATGTCAATATGGAGAATTCACCATTACGCCATCAGCTTCAAGTTGTATCGCGCACAAAGCATGGTAGGCAGAGGAAATCTTATGTTAAAATTATTTCCGCCGAATTCTGGAGGTACTACGCGTTGAATGGCGAAACTCATCTCCGCGCTTTTTGCCACGACACAGAGCGAAGAAATGGAAATATAAATTTAAATAAATATTTCATCTTTTTTTTTTGGGGATCGAACCCACAACCAGTCACGTTTACAGTCACACTTTGTGAACAGCAACAACTGGCCTCAACCAAATATAATATTATTCTTAAATCCTAATTATTCTTAAATCGAACCATTATTTAACGCAGTAGTTTAATATTAATACAATTTAATTTGTTTATAATTGAGAATAAAAGAAATTGGTATAAAAGTATAAATTAACATGATTTCAAAGTATTTTTACATAAAATGTAAATATATTAATTGAATTTCTCGATGTTGGTTCTCGTATTTTCTGGTTGTTTATTGCCTCTTGTCTTGTATGCATATTTAATTATTTAATAAGTTTTCTTAATTTAAATTTACAAGAGGTCAGTCGTTGCGCAGGGACACAAACATGCGACTGTAAGCGCGACAGTTTGTGGGTTCGATTCCCACTTGAGAAAATGAAATATTTGATATATTCATTTCCTCGCTCTGGTAACGAGGCAAACCGCATCAATGAGTTCCGCCACTCAATATGCAATACCTCCAGAGTATGACGTGAAGAACGGAAGTGTCTTAAAGGGAACGGAGTGTTTCATCATTAGGTTTTCAGGTTCCCTATGCGTACCGTGCTGTGCTGCTGTGGAATCAAAATTTACCTTCACTTCAAAAAATATTACTTTTACGCTCTACATTTATTAACTATAGGTAATGCGCCCATTGTTTTCGAGACATTGCGTGGCGCACCATCGCGCTTTGTTTTGTTACTAGATAATTTTAATATCAAATCAAATAATTCCCCCGAGACGGCATCGAACCTAGAACCATCGCGTTACAAAGGCCTCTACCTATTTAATTTTATATATTTATATTAATCACATAAAAACCAGTCAAGGGCGAGTTAGAATCGCCCACAGAGGATTTTGCACCAATTTCACGATTCAACGTCAGAGGTCAACAGGAAATACAATTTATAAAAGTTGATATACAAGTGTGAAACCCTAAAATGAAAAGAAAATAAAGTCAAAGAAATATAACACAAAGAAATGTAAACAAGTACTTTAAAAGACCAGTCGTGGCACCAGTGTGTGACTGTAAACGTGACAGGTTGTTGGTTCGATCCCCACTCGAGGAAATGAAATATTTATTTATATTTATATTTTAATTTCTTCGCTCTGATGTCGAGGCAAGGCGCGGCGTTGAGTTCTGCCACTCAACGCGCATTACCTCCAGAATTCAACGGAAAGTGGAGAACGGAGTGTCTTAACCCTAGGTTTCCTCTGCCTACCCTGCTGTTTTCTTAAGCAATTTGTTTTTTATTTTTTATTTTAAAAGACACAGTGAGATAACAAAAGATAATAAATCACTTATTTAAGTATTTCATTAAAGAGCTTTTTTAACGAAAATATTTATTCTTTATATCTATTTTGTAACTTATATAAATTTGGCACAACGTCCAACTGTAACGAGATGGTTGTGGGTTTCCTTCTCACTCGGGGGAATTAATTATATTCATTTCCTCGCTCAGCTAACAAGACAAAGCGCAGCGTTGAGTTCCGCCACTCAACGCGCGTATCTCAAAAATTGGGCGAAAAATGGGGAACAGAATGTTTTAATACAAGGTTTCCTCTGCCTATCCTGCTACAGCTACCTGCGGGGTATACGCTTCACGGAAGCTATAAAAAAATATACATATTTACTTTATTTTTATGATTTTTATGAATTGCAATATTGCGAAAAATGTAACGTTATCATTAAAATCTATAAAATTAAAATCCAGACATACAAAAATTATCTTAGTATTAACTAATTAAAATATAATTTATGTAATCATTGATAAGTGCCTTAAAGACTAGCTCGCGCACTAATAAATTATGAAACAAAAGTTCTGGAAAATTTACAGAATTTTTACTATTTTATTTTTATTATGTAAAATTTTAAGTAAATATATAATTATTTATTGAAATTAATCTTGAGTATCTTTTCATTACGAAACTTAAAATGAGTTGGTTTGTTACGCTTTAACTCCTAAATTATTCAACTAATCACCAGACGACATAGAATACTTTGGAAATAAAATAACAAAAAAAAATGCATTGACAAGTAATATACAAAAAAAAATTTTGGTACACATGGCATTGTACTCTTGAATATAAAAACAGCTTTTTCCATTTGTTTCACTATTTCATTTATTTTTTAATAATTATCGAAGACATTTCCTTCCCCACGCATTGCCCAATTGTCGAGACATTGCGTGTTGAGTTGAGGATTTCAACGCGGCGCTTTATCTTATTACCAGAGAAAAGAAATGATAATATGTAATAATTAATTTCCCCGAGCGGTAATCGCACCTACAAGCGTCGTGTTTACAGTAACACGTTACGCCACTGCGCCACGAAGGCTTTTTTGAATTGTTCGCTTATGAAAATGTATATGAAAACATTGGTTTTACTGAATATAATAATTCTTATCTAATTAAAATTTAATTAATCGTATTAAATATATATAATTTTAATTACTATTTTTATTTTTGTTTAACATATTAATTGCTTAATAATCTAAACGATTTTATCAAATAAAATTGTATATATTAGATTTTTGTATGTTTTAAATTATAAACTTAATTTAAATCATACATTCCCACAAATTGAACGTGTTTTGTACTAAATTTATACATAAATTAGTCTAGTTGCGGTTTTTGTTAACAATTTTTTTTTTGATAATTTTATTTTAATTTTGTTCTAGTATTATAGAATTATATCTATTTTAAGCTTTTTGTATGCACCTCGTTTCACTTCCGCAAAAATCTGCATTGGAAAAATTTGGTAAGGTTACACAAATCTACGAATTCAAACCGTTTTAGTTATTAAAGCATGTCTGTCTGTCTGTTACTTTTTTATATTAACATATAAAAAAGTTAATTTCTTATGAAATAAACCAAAAAAATGTATAGAAATTTATTTCATTTACTATTACAAGATTAGCTTCACGCTTTATCTCACAGAGGGAACCTAGTCCTATCTCCGCCCAAATAATTGAGTGGGATAAGTCAACGCCTCGACTACTATAAAAATTACTAAAAAAAATTAATTGAACCCGCATCTATTGTCCAAGCAATGTAATTTAGATGTTTAACACGATTACCTTGAACGCAATGTGTTATACAATCACTTAACGGTCGTCAACCTTACTGTCATACATTATTATGGCTAGAAACTTCGCTATATAGAACTTTAAAGCTGTTTTACTAATTCGAATCTTATAGTATACATGTTAAGTAGTAAAATGGGGTGTCAAAGAATAAATTGGATATATCCTGAAGTATTCTCTAGGTCTAACGAACAAGCATTGGTTAGTAGCATCTTTAGATCAAATATTATATCTACGAATGTATATAAATAAAACTCTTCCTTTATTGAGTGACTGACAGACAACACACAGCTGGAGTTACGCGGCGCAGAACGCTGAAATTTGTCATATACACATCTTCTCTTCTTTGGGGAGTGCAGGAGAGTATTAATAGCGGTATTCTAGAAATTCTCACGAAAACGGAACGGATTTTACGTTTTATATTTCACGATAGCAATGTTGTTAGCCAGTACTAGTAAAATACAAAATTTAAGGACCCTCATGGCGTGTATGATTGTAGTGTGTGTGTAGTGGGATAGTGTATGATTGTACACTATAATTGTAGGTATGATATATACAGGAAGGTGTTTTAAACTATTAATTGAAGAATATTTTGTGACTATAAATGTGAGAGGTTGTGGGTTCGATTTCTACTAGAGGAAATTAAATATTTAATATTTTAAGCTCCACCACTCAACACGCTATGCCTCCAAACAACGTGGGAAACGTAAGTGGCTTAATGAGTAGACGGTGTCTTAACATTAGGTTCCCTCTGCCTACCCTGCTATGTGCGGGATACAGCGTGAAGCTATAATAAATAATTACGTAATGTATTAGTTTTGGACATAGAGTGAACAACGGAGAGATGGGTGCAGTACTAATACTACCTGTAGATGCTAGCTGCCAAATGTCATAACTCCAAGTCAACCTTCCGGTTGACTTCCTTCCTTCCGATACTATTTTATTCATATTAATTTTGATTCCCTTTATAATGTCGAAAACGAGTTGTTTGCAATATAAACGGCCACATCATTTGTAGAAATACATTTTTTTCAGGAAATCAAGGGATCGTAGATTTGACTATATGGTTCGAATTTCTACTCGATATCTCCACGTCTCGTTCCTGAGATAAAGGCTCATGACCGAAAGATAGACGGAGGGACAACAAAGTGATCTTATATGGGTTTCTTTTTTCCTTAAGAGGTACGGAACCCTAAAAACATTAAATTGTGTCACTAAGGTTTATTTTTGTGCACCTAAAGTACCATATTTTATGCCCACCGTTCACTTCCGAGAGCCCAAGGCGAAATGTTATTCGTAGTGTGGGATCTATTCAAATCAAATATCTCATATGTTGTTGAAGACAGGTCACGGCTTATTTCATTTTGTATACTATATAGGAAATTGATTTTGTTTAGATAATAAACACTATCGAAAGAGCGATCTAATAGATATTAATATAACTAAATAAGTGTAGGTTATATTCCTGTCTTAATTTTCCGCACATAACAGGATGGGCAGAGAAGACCTAGTGTCAAAACATTCCGTTCCGTTTTCTCCAATAAATCCTTAATATTCCATGTTGAGTGGGGCGGAAAGTGGGGAAAAGTTTTCTGTTAGTTTAAATAGTAAACAATTTTTTTATAACATTTTCCATTATATTTCGTAAATAACAAGTGTATTTCAATGTTATTTGTAATGTAAGGACACCAAGGCTACTTTCCAAGTTTCAATATCAAGTAAAAATATATACAAACATATGATATATAAATAATAATATATTAACCAGAGAAGGTTTTTGAAAAGTTTTTAACTGTACGCAATCGGCCTGACTTGTGATTTTAGTCGAACAATATACTTAAGGACTTAATTTTACTACGTATTTATTATATTTTTAATTTATATACGTGCAAATAAAATTGATAGATTAATTAATGTAGTTAAGCAAAAAAAAAAATACTTATTTGAAACAAAGCGCGTCGATGAGTTCCGCCACTCAACTAGCAATGTCTCGTAAATGGGGCGGAAAGTGGGGAAGAGATTGTCTTTGTCTTATCATTAGGTTCTCTCTGCCTTCACTGGTCTACGGGAAAAAACGTGAAGTTGAAAAATATTTATTCGCCAAAATAGCCTCAATCGTGTAGTATTAGCTAAATGTCTAAGTTTGAGTCAGACTGGGGTATATAGTTTTACAGTGAAATTATAAATAAAAAAATAACGAGTATAAAAATAAAAAATAAAAAGAGCTTTGTTTCAACCACAACATTAAAAAAATAAGTACAATAATTGAAGTCGTTTGAACATTAACATGTTGTAATAGGTACGAAACCCCTGTTACAGGTCACCACTATAAATGTATACAACAGAAAAATAATATTTAAAAAAAAGACTAATATTTGACATTCGCCATTTTTTTAAATTTAAATGATATTTTTAAATCAGATTAGTCGCATATATTAAATTTGATATTTTCCAAAGAAATAAAAAAAACTTTTAATATAAGATATCGAAAGAAAATTCCATTTATCTTTACACATCATCAACGCCACTCAACGCCGCATTTTGCCTCGATACCAGCGAGGAAACGAAAATATTAAATATTTAATTGCCTCGAGCGGAAATGGAACCCACACCCACGTGTGGCCTAATATTGAATGTTTAAATTATAACGTAATTAAAAATTAATTATGTAGTGTAAATATATTCATACATATATTTATTATACACATGTTATGTTTCGTAAAACAAACTGACATTGGCGATACGATCGATGTTCAGATTGTGTAAAAATCCTTTACCTACTTGCCGGTTACATGGTAAAAACAGCATTGTTTTTTCTTAGCTTTCACGCTGAATCTCCGCTGAGTCCGCGCTTTGCCTCGATACCAGAGTGAAAAAATGAAAATATTAACTATTTAATTTTCTCGAGTGGGAATCGAACCCATCACCGTCATAAGTGAAATTGAAGCTGAAAAAAATAATAGAAATTAATACAAGATACACATATTTTAAAGAAGATATACACATAACGAAAGAAATCTTAGATCAGCTAAAATAACAACAACTAAACACTATAATAAGTAGTAAAACATGACTTAACAGCTGCAAATTAGTTAAATAATAATTGTAAGAAAATTGAAACTTAATTGCACTAGTATTATTGAAATTGTTATATTGTATAATGAAAAATATATACTGAGTCAAATAAGCAATCAGGCCAGTGGTGGCGCAGGAGCGCAAGCGTGTGACCGTAAACGCCAAAGCTTGTGGGTTCGATTCTCACTCGAGGACATTAAATATATTATATTTTTATTTCTTCGCTCTGGTTACGAGGTAAAGCGTAGCTTTGAGTTCTGCCACTCAACATACAATGCTTCTAGAATTCGGCGGAGAGTGTAGTACGGAAGTGTCTCAATGGGAACGGAGCGTCTTAACACTAGATTCCTAGGTTCCCTGCTATAGGCGGTATAAAAAATAAAAACCGGTTAAGTGGGAGTCAGACCCGCGCACCGAGACTTCCGTTCCAATTTCAGGATTCTAGGTTAACTGGGAAACGGAAGTATAACCTACTTAAGTAACTTAAGTACGCAAGCATATGCACTCATTTTGTATACAATGAAGTACATATATAAGTGTGTAATTATTTTTTTCGGCAAACGGACAACAAAGTATTGATCCTATAAGGGCACCGGTTTTTCCTTTCGAGGTACGGAACCCTAAAAGACGGAACAATTAGTTACTTTGTAAGTAACTATAATATAAGTAGCGAGTGAATAGAAAATGTTAGATATTAAGTACAGTATTTAAGCGATTGCCCTCAAAAGTATTGAGTAACGCACGAAGGTCGGCCGCTACGTTTCATGAATTTAACGACCACTTACGAAACTTTAAACCTAAGATACATTATCCATCACTGCCTATATAAGAGTTAAATTTAAAAATACATAAGTTTAAACTTTAAAATATATTTAAAATACTTTTAATTAAATAATACTAAGAATATTATATGAGGTCCTCATGGTGCGGTGGCACAAGCGTGTGCCGTGTGACTGACTGTAAACGCGACGCTTGTGGGTTCGATTTCCATTTGGAGGATGAATTATTAATATTTTTATTTTGTTGCTCTGGTAACAAGTTGAGGTAGAGTTCCATTACACGACACACAATGCCTCGAAATTTCTGCCGACCCTGTTATGCATCTTCAAATACTTGAAGCTGCTTGTTTTGTCTGTTGTAAATATGAGAAAAAAAAATTGAGAAAGTGCAAGTACTGTGTGGCTGCATGCGAGGATGTCATCGGCGGCAAGGGCGCCCCCCGCGGAACTCGAGCCTAGGCTAGTACGGTTTATTTTACGGTTACGTCCATAAACAGAGTGTTGAATTACTTTAATTTTATATTTTCTCGAAATTATAAGTCCAAATAACATGCTATAAAGACCAAATATTATCTTGATAAAAAATCCTTGATGATGAAATAAGTTTCACACGTAAGATTCAATATCTCCGTGAAATATGACCTATGTTCACGATTCTCTCAGAAACGGAGATGAAATTTTCGTATGTGTTTGTCTTATTTCAATCGGTTCATATATAAAAAAATTATGTCAATATAAAAAATTTTATGTGAAAATATTGTTACAAAATAAGTGTTTTATTGAATTAGCTGAAACTTCAGCTATCAATGTGTGAATGAGGTCTTAGAAATACTAATGTTATTAGATCATAAAGTAATTCAGATGAGAATATAAATAAGGGTAGTACCAGCGGGCGAAGCCGCAAGCGAGTCGCGTCATTAATAATTGCGTCAGACAATTATCGAAGAAACCATTATTATTATTAAATGCATTTTAACTGATATAAATCTATTTCAATTATAAAACAATACTTAGTTTGCTTTCATTTGATGCAGTTAACGGTTAATCGACCGTTTTAAATATGCAAGGTTGTATGGCTAAAGTAACTCAATCGGCGAATTTACAGAAATAAAATATTTATCGTAAAATTTTAGTAAATCTATGAAATTAGGTATATTCTTTTAAAGGCAGCCGAGGCCGTCGTGGCACAGGGGGCCGCAAGGGCGACTGGAAACGCAACGATTCCCAATCAGGACAATTTAATAGTTAAAAAAAAATATTTGCTTTGGTGACAAGGCAATGAGCGGCGTTGAGTGGTGACTCAACCCGCAATATATCCAGAATTCGGCGAAAAGTGGGGAACGGATGAGGAGTACATAAGTACTATACCTCATAGAGTAAAAAAATAAAATAAAAAAGATTTTATAAATATACATTTGTACCTATATTATCCAACTTGGTGGAATGAATTATTTCTCTGGTAGAGAGAAAAGAGAGTTTCGAAAATTGGACGGAAAGTAAGGGTTTTAGTGCCATATCACATTGCTTCTGCCCACCCTGTTAAATACAGGATACAGTATCTAACTGAAACACTGTATTACTAATTAATTCCTACTAATAATAGATAGTAATCTGACGATTTTTTTAGGTTTATACTGTACTCCGCGTTGACAAAAATATTTAATAGAAAAATGGAATAGAATTTATGTTAAGACACTCCGTTCTCTACTTTCCGCCGACGGAATTCAACAACGCAGCGCTTGCCAGTGCGGGTAATATTACATAATTTTATTTTTATTTTCGCGGCCTTTACATCATTTTATCTAATCTACTAATATGTATATATTTTATAATTTCCTATAACCGTCCCTTTTGTACAAAGTCAAAAATTCATCGACTTTTAGCTATCGATATTTAGACAATTGTTACATATATTTTGTTTACAAAAGTTGGTAAAATAATATTTTTCATTAGCAAGACGGCGGTTCTTTTTAAACATTTTAGATTGACCACACGGTGTGCTCATATTCACGTAACGTACCAGATTCAAGTGCAATAGCCTTGGCAGGTGACTGTACAGTACGGTCGACGAGTCGTGGCGTTGAAGTTGACTATAGATGACTGCGCAGATTACATTTTAGGGTATTATCTTACTTATGATTATTTGCTTTCCGAATTTACAATACGTTAAAGTTAGGAAAATCTAATTATGGAGCGGCCACGCCTCGTCGACCGTACTGTACTTGTACACGAAGTTACTCGCAGTCGTTATAATCAAACGTAATTTAACTCAAATTGAAATTTGATTATGTACAAAGTACTTAGTTGTGTATTTTTAAATATTTTAATATCTACAGCCTTTACAACATTGTAAGTAAATAATGATGATTTTCGTGAGAATTAATTTGTTACATTGTTGCGAACTATCTATTCATCGATAATAAGTAAATTATATAATTAGGGTTTCGTATGTTAAAAGGAAAAAACGAAACCCTTATAGGATAACTTTGTTGTTAGTCTGTCCGTCTGTTACTACCATTTATCTCGTGAAAATATCAAGCTGAAATTAATATAAAATCTTCAGGTCTACGGTCCATTGTAGCACAGAAAAAAATTAAGCTTGGACCTACAGTTATAAAATTTGGCATGAACGTAGAACTTACAATACAAGTGAAGGAAAAAATCCGAAATATGGAAATTTATTTTCATAATACAGATAAAAAATATTAAAGACATAATTATAGTTGAGTGCATACGCCGGAACTTAAATTTGTAAAGTGAAATAAAAGTGGGTACGAAATCCTAGGTGGGTGAGTTCTACTCGCACTTGGCCGGTTTGTTACAATGTAGAATTATTCATATTCGTGACAATATCATTTTAAAGATTTAATTATTCCTTTACCCTATTCTCCACTTACCATCCAATTGCTATAACAGATAAAAAAAAAAACATTATTAACTTTTTTAATCTACGTTTCTCCCTGTATTTTGCATAGACGGAACCTAATAACAAGGACTCCGTTTCTCACTTTCCACTCGACATTGCGTCTCAAGTGGCGATGATCAACGTGTTTTCTTGTTAACAGCAAAAGAAAATGGAAATAAAAGATTAATCCGGTTAAAATAGTTTCATTTAAAATGTGTAATAATCGTGAAAATCAAAGAATTTATTATGAAAATAAAAGTATTCTCTCGGGTGGCAATTCAACTCACAGACGTCCCATTTACAGTCGATCCCTGCGCCACTACGCTACGACGACCTCAAATTCTAATTCACAAGATAGAGATAGAGAGACCTCTCTAGGAATCTTACTTGGGATGAAACGTGATGTTAGTCGTTAGATATTAAGTACATTTTAGGGAAAATAAGCATAATGTAGAGAAGGTCACCTGCAGTTTTTTTGGAACAAATGAGTCGAGTCTCAGCCAAATTAATCAACATTTTAATTTTATGTAACGACCTCAAGTAGACTAGGGGCTATAAAATTGTATATAACAATATCAATATCGAAAACGAACCTTATTATATTGGCAAAATATTACTCCAAAAAAGCCAATGATAGAATTAACTAGGTTATGCTAGGTAATTAACGTAAAAAAGTAAAAAAAACGTGTGGCCCAGTCGATTATATAGCAACCTTCACCTACAAAAGTCTAAGAAAAAAATTGAGTAATCGCGACACTTTGTCACGCACCGGCGGTTCCCTAAAGTTATTATCTTCATTGTGTTATTTATTATGTCACTTCAATTAAATTTGCATTTGGTTGAAAAAAAAATGTGAACAATTTCACGTTTTATCCTGCATAACAAGGTAGGCAGAGTGAAGACTCTTTTCTTCACTGTGAGCTCGAGTTTGAGGAAGTGCTTTACTAGCGGAGGGTAAGGAAAATAATTTTCCCCTCTAGTGGGATTCGAATCTTGTCTCACAGCGCCGTGGTGGTGGCCTTCTATTCCAGCCATTTCGAAGAATTTATTCAATTGAACCGGTAAACTACAGTCTACTGAAATCAACAAACACTTTCCCTTCAGTGAATTCGATTTCACGTCTATCGTACTCATTCCACGTGCTAACTGATGGTCCACAAGGTTCTCAATAAAAAATCGCTTAGTGCTATGGCTATTATTATAAATAAGCAATTTCCCATTTTTCGCACGATTTTCAAGACATGGCATGTTAAGTGGCGGATCTCAACGCCGCATTTTCTCTACCGATGCAGGGAAATAAAAATAATTTATACCCATATATCTGTTCACAATCAGACGCTGTCTTACTAAGCCTCGATGACCTCAAATTTGTATTTTAACCTAGAACCTGTCGCGTTTACAGTCACACATATTACTTACTACACTTATGCACTGCGCCACGACGGCCTTGTAATTTTTTTTTTTAAATACAATGATTATATTAAAATTTGTAAAAATATACATATTTTTTTGACAATATTGTCGATGTTGTGTGATGTGTGACATTTATATTTAAATTTTGATATGGCTATACATATGTATTATATTAATATTTAATTTAGATAATTTGTAAATCATAAATTATTTTCAGTTTTTATTTCTCGCACCGACCGTTCGAGCATATTAGCATAATAAAGAAATAAAATAACTGAATCATATATCAAAAAAATCTAATCAATTTTGATTTTTGATTTCGATTAGCATTTTTTTTATTTATTTTAATAAGAGTAATTGGTAACAAATATCCTGTAACTTAGTTAAGAAACAATAGTGTCAAGACACTCTTTTCTCAATATTTTGACATTTGTACAGCAGAGGATGTGACGACGGTATCCAGTGACTTTTAAAAGCTTTTTTAGGCAGTGCAAAAAACTTAAATATTTTTTTTAAGTATAGTCATATTATTGTTAATGTGAAGGCTGTGGATTCTATCCTCCCACTAATGAATTATTTACAACTCTAAGCTCTGACATGATATTCTATTTAGACAAAATGCGGCGTTAAGTTCCCGTTCCACGCGCAATCTCGAATTCTGTAGGAGATAGACTTTACACTACATTCTCTTTGCCTACCCTGTTATATGCGGGATTAAGTGTGAAATGGAAAAAAAATTAAGGCTTTATTTCAAAATAATTTGAATCGTCAAGGATAAATTTAAAAATTAACATTTTTCCCACATTATAAAACACACAACAAATACAAATTGAAAACTAATTGTGTATATTCCGTTAGTGTTCACCGTACGTACCGACCTCACAGCGTCGTAATGAAAACGAGAGTCGTACGACTTGCGCTAGGTCAGTAACCGATTACGTCACGTTTCACATAAACATGACCTTTATATATATATATATATATATATATATATATATATATATATATATATATATATATATATATATATATATATATATATAGCTTATATATAAATATATTTTATAGCCGCAGTCCGCAGAGGCATAATGTCTGGCTGTAAACGCAACGTGCGGCGTTGGGTTCCGTCACTCAATGCAATGTCTAAAAAACGGGGCGGAGGTTGGGGAACAGAGTGTTTTTACGCTAGGGCTCCCTTTTTACCTGTAAGGCTAAAAAATACATATTTTTAACGCATTGTGAAGCTAAAAACAAAGATATCTCAATTTTCGAAACTCTCGTCTCTGTTCACTTCACTTGACTGCTCACTCTAGCTCCGCTCGCTCTAGTGATATAAAAATTAAGAAAACTTTGAATGACATTAATGTATTTTTTGCTTATACTTTAATTTCTTCGGCGACAATGCATAAAATTATTTATATAATATAAATTTATTTCCTGACCCGCCTACGGCGAACCGTGCGGGAAGAAACGATGAATAAAAAATGACTTTAAAACGCCACGACGAGACTGCTTATTGAATGAATCCTTCCACATCGTCTACTCTTTGTTTAGATGAAACTAATAACAGTAATAACGTGCGAATGAGTTTATAGAACTTGAAGTAACATTTATTATATTTACATTGAGGAAATATATTATGTTGTCAATTACTATGATATATCTATTTTTTATTGAACTCCACATTATTTTATTAAACATAAAAAAATACATGCCACTATATCGTTCTAGGAACTAATGTGCAACTTATGTAAAACAAATATATTATATATTTCCTAAATAAAACTACTTTCAAACTATTGTTAAATATTTTTATACAACATTTTTTTGTTATATATAATTCTAAATATATTGAGATATTTTACTGTATGCTTTTCAGCTTCACGTTGTATCCTGACTGCTGTGGCCTGATATGAAAATGTTGAAATTGAAATAGTAATTATTAGATATGACAATTGAGTTGTTTTAGAAATTTTCGCGTATCTTCTTGTGGACTCACATCCATCATAATTTACAATAAATTGAATCAATTCTTTAGTACTTTCAACAGCTGTGTTTGTTTTATCTCATAAAATTATCTTATAGCCACGCTACAAATGCAGAATGAATTAATATCAGAATAATTTTTCATTTACTTCATTAACTGGGTCAAAACTCCTTCATTCCAAAGTCAATAATTTAATACTTACCTACTATACAAAATGTTGTAAATTCATAAAGATATTTGGACATAGGAAAGAGAGTTTGAAATAAGAAACAAATTTTAATATATTTCGCTAAATTGCAAAACAGATTTACTTCTGAATAAGAATCTTTTCTTGTAATAACCATTAACTTCCGCAAATAATTATGTAAAGATAAAAAAAATAAGTACATTATTGGTGACTTCAGCTTTGTTTTGGCTTTTAATGTATGACAAATGATGAAAATCTTATGTTAATACTATTAAGCTTGTGGAAAGTCATTAATTAATGGCGTTAATTATTGTGTTAAAAAAAATGTTTAAAAGTTTCAGTTTAACGTTACATCAAATTATATCTACTTAATTTTGCCACAAATATTGTTACAAGGCAAAATTATTATTTTTAGTTTACGTAAAATTGATTACTATAACAGTATGCTAGTTTAATACATTAATATAGAACTATAAAAAAATATATAAAGCTTATTCGAAGTGGTCTCCGTTGGCTGCAATCTAGTCTTTTAAAAGTTGAGGCCAGTCATCAATAACAGCACGCACTCTTTCTAACGTATGAATTGTTTTATCATGTCGTTTGGAGCAGCTTTACTCTCTCAAACTGACAATAAATCGTAATACAGAAGATCAGCCCCAGATGACGGCCAGTCTACAGCTATGAAGTCCGGAACGTACGTTTCTAACTTAGATCGTGCCTTATGATGGTTTTCTTTATCATCCCACTCCATTTTAAAATCAGAAAATATTTTACAACTTATTGGCGGGAAAATAAGGAAACACAATAAACAATCATATAAAAATGACATATTCCAAATTTAAAAGTAATATTTGGTTTATTTTTAAATGTAACAGTATTTATGGCCAGATTAAGTATGTTATAGTATTTCTCATACGTTTTAATTTTACCACTTTATACTATTTATTTATATATTATTCAGTTATAATTGTTCATTACCATATCATAAATAAGTCAATCAAATTGGTCTATTATAACCGATATTTTCCCACAAAAATGCTAATATATTCTTTCCTTTGATGATCAAAAGCATTATTGCATAGGAAATAGGGCCCAGAATACTTGTATAATTTATTCATTTAAATGTTAATATAAAGCACGATAATGAAGTAAACCGTAAAACCTAACAAGAAATTATTTATATTAAAGCCACAAACACGAACTTTATAATTTGTTTCTAAAAAAAATAATTTGCGTGATTTTAAATGTATTTAATATGAAAGATAGCCATGAACTAATATATAATTTATGTTTTTTCGTTTTTTTAAAGTAAGCAATCATCAATTGTTTTATCCTACTTATATAAAACTCTTCCATTACCGAGATATAGAGAAGACAAGACACAGACGAAAATATTAGACTTTTGTTTTGTTTCGAAACTGCGAGAGATTAGTTGAAATTTGACGTGTAAGGTGTGCACTAGTAAAACATGTCTCGAAATTCTTACAGGAATGGAAAAAAATGGGATTTTTCCCATTCCGGACATTACGGAGTGACTGACAGACAACACACAGACCCAGCAGTGTAAAAAGCCCAAATAAAAATAAATAAAATTAAGGCCAATCGTTGCGCAGCGGCACATGCGTGCGACTTTAATTGCGACAGGTTGTAGGCTCGATTCCCATTCGAGTAATGAAATATTTTATATTTTCATTTTCTCGGTCTGGTAACTAGGCCAGGAGCGACGTTGAGTTCCACCACTCAACACCCATTGCTGGAGGCATTCGGTGGAAAGTGGGGAACGGAAGCATCTTAATGGGAACGGAGTGTCTTAACATTAGGTATCCAGGTTCTCTCTACCTAACCTATTATATGCGGGATACGAAAGAAAAAGGAAAGTTTTGTAAATGTGCATGTATTAATGAGAAGTATAGAAAAGAGAATTTCCGGAAATTATCACAGAGACGGCAATAAATGGGATTCTACGATCATTAATTTGTTATATTTTTTTTATAAGCAAACTTATATACAAAATATAACTTATATACAAAATATAACTTATATACAAAAAATGACTTTAAATCTATTCATTCACAATAATTTAAAGTTGAAGAGTTCGATTGGTTCAAAGCGCTAACCTCAGGAACTACTGATTCACGTAAACAATAATTTCGTAATTCATAAAGTTAAATCAAACCAAGGTTCCGACGCGTCCGTTAGAAGGGAGTCATACCTCGACCTTACCAAATGTGCCCTTCTAGTTATACTTTATTTGGAATACAACGCAGCGACGGTTATCTTTTGGGGCCTTTGCCCATGATTGGGTAACGGAGTGTTCAAAAGGATTTAACTAGTTGAGGAATCTTTTAACGTCGGCCTTCTATCTGTCATCGGAGTTATTAAAATAGATCGATTATCAGATAGATTAGTCAGACTTATTTGAATTATTATTAAGCAATTAATTAAAACATGTTTAAATTGTAATTCTTCTTAACAGCAAAATAACTTTCTGAAGAAGGTTTTTTAAATGAGAGATATTATTTAATTAAATAAATTATCATTTATCTCTATGATTTTTTATTTATTTCTTTTGCCCATTGCCCACACCACCACATTTCCTGGAAATAGCGGACAAAGCGAAACTGAATTAATTGCGACTTAAACATAACTGTTATGATTTATGAAGGTAACCTTCACCAACAATTCAATTTTGTTTACTTTATTGTTTAAACTATAAGCAATAGTGCTTTAAAATATATTTTTTATCAACAGTCATTTTTAACCAAAACGTTTCGAATGTCATTCTTTAGCCAAAAAAACTTACTAGCGTGATTCAGAAAATGATGCTTTATGCGCAGCGCCATTTATTGGGTTTAAAGTTAAACTGTAACTGTCCGGACAGTTAAAAATCCCGTTTTATGTTAAATTTCACTTAACATATAATTTTATTCATCGAAAACGACGTTTTACTAAATACATACTATACAGTTGAAAATACAAATTTATTATAAACAATTATATATTTATTATAAGTATAGATATAGATTGCTATTTAATTTTCGCAAGCAAACTAATGCTTTGAGTTCATTCAAATGACGATATATTTTTTTAATTAACCGATTTTGATGAAACAAACTTTAAATGCTATTCTGAGTTAAAATAATTGGTGAAAGTTTTAAGTAAATCGGTTCAGTACTTTCGGAGATATACGTTGTCATACGTATAGGCAGACAGACAGACAGACAGACAAGAAATTACAAAAATATACTTTTGCTTTCTACCATTCTTTGTGTGTCCCTCTACCCATTTCAGTCAAAATTACTAAATGTACATACAAAATATTTTTACTGTTTTATTATATATAGAGATTTTAATTTCGTCGCTCTAATAACGCGGCAAATCGGGGTGTTGAGTTCCGACTCAACACGTAATATTTCGGCGGAGTACGGAGTATCTTACCAGGTTCCCTTTGCCTACTATGCTATATGATGGATAAAGCGTGGAACTTACAAAAACGTAAATTTAATTTAAATTATTTTGTTTGAATTCACATTTGTGGTGTACAATAAAGTATATGGCACAAAAAAATATTAAAAATGATTAGATAATTCAATTAATTTATAAATATCTATTATATTAAAATTATTAGTATTAAAATGATACATGTATAAAGAATAAGAACCATCAACTTATGTAGTAAAGTAAATATAATAGATTATTTTTATCATTTACATCCTTGTATAATGGTAAATGAAATGCCAGTCGTGGCGCAGAGGCACAAACGTGCGACTGTAAGCGGTTGTTGGTTCAATTCTCACTGGAGAAAATGAAATATTTAATTGCGGAGTGTCTTAACACTGCATTCTCTCTCTTGCGCTATGAGGGAAAAAAATGTAAATATAAATAAATTTAACCTACTGCAAACTGACGAGATCTGATATATTGCGATAGGATATACGAAGGATCAACATTACATACAATTTATATCCTTGATATTACGAAAGATCATCCAGTCGCTTTAGACACAAAAGAACAGGATTCAGATAATTTTATATTTTTGTATTGTTTTGTATTTGAATGTTCCTGGCATACAAACACATACATGATATGACTGATGAGTAATGCATAAAATGGGGGGGGGGGGGAATTAAAGCACTTAATTCCTTTTTTTACATTTAATTTATACTGGTAATATACACGCGTACGATGTAGGTTTGATTTTCACTTATTGTTTTTTTTCACTTACTAAATTATGCAGCTTTTAAAATACCACGAAATTTATCAGAGGAGGCTGTCGTAGCTCAGGGGCACAAGCGTGTGACTGCAATGCGACTGTTGTGGGTTCGATTCCAACTTCTGGGGAATGGTTAATATTTTCATGTCTACGTCGTCGTCACGTTGTTGTAATTTCCATAAAAAGGGTTAAAAAGCTTTTGCTTCACGTAATAAATAATTAAGCTTCATTCAAGGTTATGTAAATAAATTATAAAATAAACGTATACTTGTCCTCTGTATATCTTTTAAAAAATAATTTAATTATACTTGAAAACGCAAATAAAGCAAGTAGGTAGAAAGGAAGGTAGGTAGGACTCTTTAAAAAAACGGACAAGCGCGAGTAGGACCCACCCACCGAAGCTTCCATACAAAAATTGGAGATCTCGAGCATTTTCTGAAATTCAAGCTTAGCTTAGCATGAGCCCTTTCTCCTGATACCTCAATCGAACTAGCGGCTTTTATACCAAATTTTGCCCCCTTTTGATGCTATAATTTTTTAGGATTTAATCACAAATGTATAGATTTTTTCCAAAGAGAAATCAAGGGTCGCCCTTTTCAACCTGGAACGTTATTTTTTTTCTTTATTCCGCATTGCGTGTTCAGTTTATAGAATAGTAGTGAAAATATACTTTTTCATTCTACTGGTGTTGGAGCGCACAACCTTCGCGTTCACAGTCGAACTATCCCACTGCACCACCACGGAACCTCTATAGGATGGTTAAAAAAACTCATTTTATTGTTTAGCTTCACACTGTAAGCAGAATGTGCATGGGGAACTGATAATGCTAAGACACTCTGTTCCCACGCACCGCACAATTTCCAAGACATTCCATTCTGAAAGACGGAACTTTTTAAGCTCTAAATATCCGCGTCAAGCCAGACTAAGCTTCTTAATCAATTCTGTGTTTAAGTATAAAATATTATGTTTATAGTAATAAAGCCATTTAAAATTGTAAATGTCTATTAATAAAAGTAATAATTATAGTAAAATGCCAACTTCATTGTTATTACCCTTTATAATTATCAACACAAGACTTTGCTGCCTTAAAGTTCATATTATACTTATATATATAAAGTTTTATTGTATACTAATTGCTGTCCGTGACTTCGTTTGCGTGGATGTTAAGACAATTGACGTGCTACTACCATTTACCACCAGTTGTCGTTGTTGGTGCGATAGGGGACCTAGTGCCAAGACACTCCGTTCCCTACTTTACGCCCAATTTTCGAGACATGGCGTGTTGAGTGACGAAACTCAGTGCCGCGTTATTGAAACCTGAAAAACGAAAATAATTCATTCCCCGAGTGGAAATCGAACCCACCACCGTCGCGTTTACAATAAAACAGGCACATTTTCTCTGAAATTACTATTTTTATACAAACTTAACATATAAAATACTGAGCCTTTAGTATATAATTTGTATGTATGTAATATAAAAAAACTAACTTCTTATTACAATAGTGAAGTGTCTGCGAGCTTTGTTTCCTTTTGTTTTGTCTTGCTGATGTTTTACTACTGGTTTATTGCGTCAGATTGTTTCCCATCCCTAGACTGAATAAAGCTCAGGAACTTTTAAGTTATTTATGAAGCAATCATCAATCAAGATTTTAATCAATTAAGATCAATCAATCATCAATTAAGATTTAATTTTAAGTGGCGCAGGGGCACAAAATATGACTTTAAATGTGATAGGTTGTCGATTCGAATCCCACTCGAGGAACTGAAATATTTAATATTTGCGTTGAGTTTCGCCACTCAACACGTAATGCCACCTGAATTCGGCGGAAAACGGGCAACGAAGTGTCTTAACTCTAGGTTAACTCTGCCTTCGCTGCTGTGTGCGGGATACAAAGAGATTGTCTTAATATTATTTTATTATAAATAGTATTTATTATCCTTAAACAATAAATCTTTTTTATGCGTGACATTTTTTTCCCACTAAATCTAGTTTTAAATGTAAAAGATATATAATTCATAAATATTTTTAACGAGGCATAAAATTTACAGCTTTACACTTAACCTTTATTACTAAACAACACTTGAAAAACATAATTTGTCTCATTAACAGTAAGGTTGTAGCTTTTAAATCTTTTTTTTTTTTTAATAAAACTGCTTTAATTTTTTTCTCTTAATTTTCGTGCCTAATCTTATTTTTTTTTAATATATTTTTTCAGCTTCGCGATGTATCCCGAATGTAGTAGGGTAAGCAAAGGGATCCTAGTGTTAAAACACTCCGCTCCCCACTGTCTTTCTTTCTTTTTGCGGAACAAAATATTTCATTTCCTCGAGTGGCATTCGAACCCACAACCTGTCGCGTTGACAGTCACACGCCAGTGACTCTGCGCCACGACTGGCCTATATTTTTATTATTTTATTTGTTGTCGATTTAATCACAAAGCCGGATAGCGTGGGTTCAATTTAGAACAGAAACAAAACACTGTCGAGCCCGCCTCAATTTACTTCTATTCATAATAAGATACAAAAATATCTAGAAACATTACATTTATTTGTTTTGATTGCATTAAAGGGTATGTAATATTTTTTTACGATTTATATCTGTTATTTATACTGTAACTGCTCTTCGCCCTTCGTTGAACTATGACGCTTACTGTGGCACAGATTGTAGGAGGTGATTGATCTACTTATGTCACAATCTTGACGTAAATGGGATGTACCAGAGTTTATATTGTTTTTGTTTTATTTTTAGGGTTCCGTAACTTTTAAGGAAAAAGAAACCATTTTAAGATCACTTTGTTGTCCGTTCGTCTGTCTGTCTGTCTGTCAAGAGCCTTTATCTCAGAAATGCTTGGAGTATCGAGTTGAAATTCAAATCATAAATTCATATCTACGGTCTCTTGATTTCGTGAAAAAATCATATTTTTACATTTACCTCTGACCTAGAATTATAAAATTTGGCAACTAGCATCTACAGGAATACTAGTTCTTCATTTTCAGAATAAGTTCGAGACCTACAATTTTTGTAGGGACACCTCGGTGGGTGAGCCCCACTCGTGCTTGTCCGGTTTTTTTATATAGGCGTTATTTTTTTTAAAGAATGCGGCGTTTGGTTGTTTTGTTTGCTATTCAATATGCAATATGTCGAAATATATTATAAAACTAATTAATTTATGTACATATCTGTATACATAAATGGGTAAGTAGACATACTAACTTCAGTTTATTCAATCTAATGATATCAATAATATTATTATTATATAGATTTAAAATTTAAAATTTCTAAGCAACATTTATAACACATATAATCAGTGCAAGTAGGGACACAATTTTTTTATTAATTATACATCAATAATCTCACTCTAAAAGAATTGATGCAGTCATGTAGCAGCGGAACGTGATCAGACTATAAACGCGACGGTTTTGGGTTCGGTTCCCACTCAGTGTCATAATTATTTTTATTAGGATTCGCCGCGCTGTTGCGGCATTGAGTCCTGTCACTCAATACGCATTGTCTCGAAAAGTGATCTCCTACGATTATCCGCTTTTAAAGGATTAACCCCAATCATTGTCACAAAACATTGAAAAATAATTCCAATTAAAGAAAAGACCCAAAAATACAAAAAAAAACAACCTTCAAAAGATGTAAAAACATTCCATTCTCAATAAAAAATTGCTATTCACCTAGCACCTAACACTATTTGTATGCGGCTGTGGGCTAGCTCCATTGTCGTTTAATGAAACCAATTGCTTCATCTCCACGGACGGAGGTGTCGACTAAAAATACATCAGTAAAGTACTGGGTCATTTTTTAGACGCTAGTGTGAATCCAATCGGGTAATAAAAATGATAGATTTAGATGTGGAATGAAAGTTAAGAAATAATAAAATAGAAAAATACAGAAGGCTAGTGATGGCGCAGAAGTACAAGAACCGTAAATGCGACAAGATGTCGGTTCGGTTCCCACTCGAGGAAGTGAAATATTTAATATTTAAATTTTGTCGCTCTGGTAATGAGGCCAAGTACATTGAGTTACGCCATTCTACACACAATGCCTGCAGAATTCGGCGGAAAGTGAAGAGAAGAAGAGAGAAGATGCTAAAAGAAAAAAAAAAGAGCAATGTTTAATATTGCAAGCATAGACAACTTTGTAGCACCTAAATAAATTAATAATTTAGAAATACTGTTGTAATCTGAAATAACAATTAACGAGGTATTCTATAAATTCGGCGAAATGTAGGAAACGGAATTATTTTAATGGGAAAGGAGTGTCTTAACACTAGGTTCACTCTTCCTACCCTGCTATGTGCGGGATACAGAGTGAAGTTAAAAAAAATATTAGAGATTTTATTATTTATTCTTATTTCCTAAATCATAATAAAGCTAAAAGTGGGTCACTATAAAACAATCTTTAACAGAATTAGACCAAATTGTTGCGATTCATATACGAAAAATTAAAGAATCAGACGAACATAAAATGCACAAAAAATCTATTTTGTATTCTTAGCCGTTCGTAGTCTTTTTATTAGATTAAATTTGTTGGTAATCTTATTCAGATTATATATATATCTTGTACTTAACTGCGTATGTAAATGGGAACGAATATTTAATTAAAATATTGAAATATCCATTCCTTTGTTTACCAGTTTAACAAAGATTGATATGATAGAAGAAGAACCAGAGATTTTTATTTATTATTTACCTAAAACAAAGTGAAAAATGTACGTATACATTTTGATTTTAATATAATATATGGAAATGATTTCTTAATAAAAATATAAGGACGTAAATACATTGACGCTTAAGAATCTTACATTAATAATCTTATAAACACCCTTGTTGTAGATTAAAATTTCACAAAAAAATCAAAAGAATTTATGCACTCTGGAACAACCGAACGAATTATATATATATGCAACAAACTTTTCAATTTCTAACTAACTCTAACTTTTAATTTTTATAATAAAAAAATAAGTATTTTTTTTATATTTTTCCACTTCACAGGTAAACAATGGGTTCTATACCACGTGTGTCAGTGGTCTCTGGCGGCCGGGTCCCAGTGCCGGCGGCGCCGCTCACCAAGCACTTGGAACGTATGGGCGCCGCTGATAGGACAGCTTTAATATATTCAGGTATGACAGAAATTAGATTCTAAATAGTATATCCAACAAATCTATTTTAAAAATATCTTTGCTTGCATTATCATTAAAAAAAACGTGAATACGTAAATTGATTTAAAGATTTACGTATTCACGTTTTTTTAGGCCAGTCGTGGCGCAGGGGACAAAATGTGACTGCAAATGTGACTGGTTGTGGGTTCGATCTCCACTCGAGGTTATGAGATATTTATTTAAATTTATATTTTCATTTCTTCGCTCTGGTGTAGAGGTAAAGCACGGCGTTGAGTTCCGCCACTCAACACTCAATGCCTTCAGGATTCAGCAAAAAGTAATCAACGGAATTCCTTAACGCTAGGTTCATTCTGCCTACCCTGCTGTATGCGGGATACAGCGTGAAACTGATTATTGATTTAAAAAAAGCTTCCGTCTCGTTTTTTGTGCCGGTTCTTTTCAGGTCTGAGATTAACTTTAATGAACTGATGGTACATTATTTGATGTTCAAAAAATTAAGCATGTACCGCCTTGAAGTTTTTAATTTGAATAGAATTATTTGACTTTGACTTCAACTAATACTAATTGTAGCTTGAAACTTCATTTATATCGCTTCTCAAAAGCCAGTTGTGGCACAGGGGCACAAGCGTGTGACTGTAAACGCAGGTTGTGGGTTCGATTCAAGGAAATTAAATATTTAATATTTTCGCCACTCAACACGCAATGTTTAAAGAATTCGGTGGAAAATGGGGAGCGGATTGTGTAAATGAAAACGGACACTTCGTCCTTAACACTAGGTTACACATTACCTCCCTCTGCCTACCTTAATGTGTATCGGATACAGCGTAAAGTAAAAAAAAATAAAGGTTTATTTTTAATATACAGTTAATCTAGCTAGATGCTATAATACTATATGCCATTGTGTTCTGACTGCCGACCTTTACCTAAAGGAAGTCAAACCTTCAATTTTAAGTCAAATTAAAGTTTAACAGATTTCTACAAAATAAATTGATTTATACACATAATTATTTTATAATTATTGTCAATATCATATCAATAATAAATATTTTTTTGTATTCTTGTTGTCGACCCCTTTTGAAAGGAAGGTAAACCTGCATTTGTACCTATGTCAATGTCAAAACTTCAAGAGCTTTTTTCACAAAATAAAATCTAATTATAAATGCGGTGGTGGTGGATTCGATTTCCACTCGAAGGAATAAACTATTTTCATTATCATGACAAAGCGCGTCGTTGTGTTCCGTCACTCAACTCATAATACAAGCCATCTTCCTGCTGTATGCGTTTTAAAACATGAAGCTTTTTTTTAGAATTTTAGAATGTAAAACAACTTTGCAAAAATTAGAATCTGATCAAAGTCATATCAATCGACACTCTCATATAAACAAGTAAATTGCGAAATTTAGCTTGTATATTATAACAGTAATAATTTGAACTAAGCCTAGGCATGTACTTTAACTGCACTATTAATTATTATATAAATTATTTACTCACGGCTGGCCACTTATAAAGCGAAGCCAAGATATTTGAAGCATATTATTTAGTAGGTACAATAAAATTATAGATTTCAAATAACTTTTGATTGTATTAAACATATTGGGCGTTGAATTCCGCCATCCCACACGCAATGTCTTGGCGGGAAGCGGGGAGCGGAGTGTCTTAACACTGCTCTCCTCAGCCTCAGTAAAATTCATTCAATAATATTGGTCACTCAATGCTCTCTTGTGTCTCAACTTCTAGCAGAGTGATATTACGAGTTTAATGGCGAAGCTCAACGCCACGCATTGTCTACCAAAGTTGAATTTTAGTTTAAAATATATCTATCACCGAGTAGGGATCGAACCTACAATCAGCCGTCAAAAATTAAATATTCCTAAACATTTTAAATGAAATCCAAAAATATAATTTTTGAAATGAAATCAAAACAAATATTTTTTTATTGATTCAGATGAAACAAGTAATGCACGGGTAAGCTACGCAGAGTTGGACGGCCGCAGCAACGCTATGGCCAGAGCTATAGCTGCGCACGCGCGGCCCACCGGCCCCAATAGCGACCAGGACTATGTGATCGCTGTATGTATGAAGCCGACACACAAGTGAGTATATCAAAATTATTTTTTAACCGACTTCTGTAAAAGGAGGAGGTTCTCAATTCGACCGTTTTTTTTATGTTTGTCACTTCAGAACTTTCGACTGGGTGGACTGGGAAATTCCGTTATTTGTCCATTTGTCGCGCACATACTTAATGCAAATTTAAGACTTATGTGATTTTCTCATGGATGACATTGTTAGAATTGGACCAAATGAAAATGAGGGACCCGTTTTCATTTACAAATAACGCAACTTACACTTTTTAGTTAACTGTTGGAAGTCGCGTTTTTGGTGTATTATTACTTTAAAAGTCATCCATGGCGACGTGGTAATGTTTTATTCAATGTTGCTCGCTTAATGGCGTTTAGTTTCGCTACTCAAAACAGAGTTTGAAAATTAAGTAGCAGAACTCAAATCCGCGCTTTCTTTGCTAATACAAAATGAAAATACTTTATCAGCCCAATCTTGTGGATATTTTTTGTTAGTAAACTTGACACATAGATATGATATCGATCTTATAACTATAAAATAAGAAACAAATGATATCGAAAAAGATGTTACTAAGTTAAAATTTCAGAAGAGAAGTTAGGAATTTACTAAATTAAAAAATCGTGGCGCAGCGGCACGAAGTGTGACTGCAAAACCGACTGGTTGTGGGTTCGATCCCCACTCGAGGAGATGAAATATTTACTTAAATTTATATTTCCATTTCTTCGCTCTGGTGTCGAGGTTAAGCGCGGCGTTGAGTTCTGCCACTCAACACGCAATGCCCCCAGAATCCGGCAGAAAGTGGGGAACGGAGTGTCTTAACACTAGGTTCCCTCTGCCTACCCTGCTGTGTGCGGGATACAGCGTAAAGCTAATTAATTAATTATTAAAAAATCAGAGTCACGCTATATCCCGGAACAGAGAGAACCCAGAGTCAAGACACTCCGATCCCATTTTCCGCCGAATTCTGGATGCATGGCGAGTCGGTTTTGCAGTCACACTTCGTGCCTTGTTGTTGGCGGAACTCAAAAAATTTCATTTCCTCGAGTGGGGATCGAACCTACAACCAGTCGCGTTTACGGTCATACACTTGCGCTCCTGCGCCATGACTGGCCACTTTATTAAAGTAATATGTTGAAAATTTCCATACAAAAACACATTTTATACGACTAACAGGACTCGTTTCTAGGAATCGTAAAGGTCAAGCAAGAAACAATAATATGCCTTTTTTACTTCACCTGTTTTTGTTCTATCACAACGACAGCTTTGTTTTGGAATATGTATATAGAGTTAGAGGTTAAGCGCGGCGTTGAGTTCTGCCACTCAACACGCAATGCCTCCAAAATTCGGCAGAAAGTGGGGAACGGAGTGTGTGAGTAACACTAGGTTCCCTCTGCCTACCCTGCTGTGTGCGAGACACAGCGTGAAGCTGATTTATTTATTTTTATTTATATAGAGTTATTTTTTATTTTTATTTTTAACATATCCATCTATATATATTCACAATTATTAATAAATTATTATGTTAAGGAACAATACTTGCTTTTTTTACAATCTTTTTTATCTACATATAACTATAGACACATATTTTTGTTGTCCTTTATCAAAATATATTTAGTTTTTTAGTATGATATAGAGTTGGGAGAGAGAACCTAATGTCAATACACTCCGTACTACATTTTCAAGCCGTAAAATATTGCGTATAAATATTGCGTGTTAAGTGGTGAAATTCTACGCTGCGCTTTGTCTTTAAAAAAGTGGAGAAATGAATAAACAATTCATTCCCCTGTGTTGGGATTAAATCCATCGCGTTTAGAGTTAGACGCTGTTCCACTATGCCACAGTGGCCTACATACATATATCTGTGCACTTGTGCACGCTAATCTCAGAAACGGCTTAACAGATTTAAATACAATCCATTATATATAGTGTTAGTTTTATTTAAATCGATTTATAAATAAAAATAGTTATCTCAACATAAAGTATTTGGTTCGATAAAATTGCTACAAATTAACAGTTTTATTGAATTGGCGGAAACTTTACTTTTGAATATATAGATATTGTGTTTAAAAAAATAATACTATTAGAACACGAAAGTAATTCAGATTAGGAAATAAATAATAGTATAAGCGGTCAAAGCCTCGAGCTTGTTGATCGTATGTAATATAATCAATTAACAAATGTCACATTTGTGAACATTATAAAGGTCAGATAATTACTGTAGAAACATTTATTAAAAGTCGCCTAAGTATTTTGTTATGACATTGATACATCAACTATATTTGAATATTTAAATATGTTTGCGGTCTATGCTTACGTAGGATGTAACTTATACTCCTAGACTAGTGCCTATTAACTTTATGTTAAAAGTTTGTATCATCCGAAAATAGATCGTAGATTTACTGTGCGAAAGCAACGCTAAGCTTTTTGTTAAATACTCCTTAACCTCACGGCGTTAAGTTTCGCCAATCAACATGCAATATCTCAAATTCGGGCTAAAACCGAAGAACACAGTGTCTTGATACTAGCTTCTCTCTGTCGTGCCATTTGGAAAAATCTGCCTTTTTTTAGCTTCACGCTGTAACCTAGTGTTAAGACACTCCGTTCCCCATTTTCCCGAATTAACAACCGTCGCACTCTTATGTCCTTACGCCGATCTCCAATACTAATTGAAGGCGGCGCTAATCCTTTAATTATTATTCATATTAAAACATTTTTTTTTTCAGTACCATAATAACCCTCCTGTCCACCTGGAAAGCGGGAGCTGCGTACGTACCTATGGAACCAAGTTTCCCTCAAGGAAGAATAAGCCACATTTTAAAGGACTCCCAACCTTCATTGGTTATATATGATGATACAGGTGTGTATTTTATAGCTTAGATTAACTTCACGCTGTATACCGCATATAGCAGGATAGGCAGAGGGAACCCAGTAATTTCCCCAAGCACGGCCCTATATTCGAGACATTACCTATTGAGTTGCAATAGGTACTAAGGCCGCGGTTTGAGTTTCTACTAGAGCAAGGAAATGAAAATAATTAATTACTCCGAATGAGAATCGAATCCAGGCGCCGTGCCGCTTATCTTATTTAAAAAATCTTTAATGAGAGTTTAGTAAATCACATAAAATAAAGCTTAATTGTTTATTTCAGTTATTGTTTGTGTTATATAGTCGTTAACGCCCACCTTTTTTACATTATTACTACTTTAGACGAAAGCATAAATTTGATACAATAAAAATCCGCGTCAAAAGGAGGAGGAGGATGTTAACGTATTTGTAGGTTACACTCTTAGCGGAGAGAACCTAGTGTCATAACACTCCGTTCTCGTCTCGTTAGGTGGCGAATTGAACGCTGTACTTTGTTTTGGTAAAACAGATAAATAATAATATTTAATTTCCCCATATGGAGATCGAACTCACATCCATCCATCACATTTACAGTCAAACCTTCCTCTCCTTCAGTGGTCTCTAATGAAAAGTATTCGATTAAAAGAAATATTCTTTAATAATAATAATTTACAGTATTTTCCTGACTTAAGTTACATACATGTATGTAAAAAGATAAAAAAAAATGTATATACAATGTACTACATACATTTAATTTCAATAGAAAAAAGATATTACCTACAATTATCGCAGGTAGGCGAACACATAGTTTTTCATAGAATAAAGAACTGCGTAAGCCAATTGTCTATCAATTACTTACATATATTATCATAATAAGAATATGTCGGCACAAAAAATGTGGTTTTGCTATATAATTATTGTATATTTCTGTTACTAACTAGTAAGTGACCCGACTGCGGTTTTGCCTGAGTGGACTAACCAAAATATATATTTTTTATAAATATTTGATATTTGAGAGGCCGTTATGCCCCAGTAGCACAGCGTGTGACTGTTTAACGCGACGGTTGTGACTTCGATTCCCAATCGGGAGAATTAATTATCTCCCAAGTATATTACTTAAATATTTTCATTTAACTAATCCTTTTCCATTTTAATATTATATTTTCGTAATTTATCAGGTACTTATTTTTTACAACATACCTAATTTTGTTATTTCTACATATTTTTTTACTATTTTTCGTTTTTCATAGCAAATCCTGCAATGTTCAACGGTAGCGGTGTACCAGCTATATCATTTGAGGAGTTGTCTCTCGAAGCCAGTGCTTTACCAGCAGACAGGCCAAACGAAGACGAAGTGCTCGTGAAAACTGATGCAGATACTATTGCCATTGTGTTATATACTTCTGGGAGTACTGGAATACCTAAAGGTGAGTTAAATTTATATTGACTTCATATACTTTTATTGTGAAAGAGTAATAAATCTTACATTTTTTAATGGAAAATAATATAGAAAATATTTTTAAAAGTATAAAAAAAATACTCTCTCGACAGTCAGATAAGTGTTCAGGCCATCGGTGGCTAGGGCTCCAGAGAGAACTAACGAACGACTCCAGAGGGAACTTCTTCATAATACGCGCTGTCTCAAGAAAAACTGCCTTCTGCATCCGGTTCTTTATCCAATCCGATCCTAAGCGATAACCTCTTAAGATGTTGGTTCGCCCACCTAATTTTATTGCTATATTATATACACATTATATAAAATCTTTCAAAAATGTCAGCAGCTTATGTCTTTTTCTGATTATCAATAATATGTTATTGTACGTTTTAATCTAAATCCGTTCAGTAGTTTTGATGTGAAGTAGAACAAACATCGATACTCAGAAACTTTCATAATTATAATATTACTATTAGAATAGGGAGCAAGATGCTAGAATATTTAATATATAGATTATTGAAAATAGCAATTTGAAAGTAATCTTAATGAATTTAAACATAATATCCACATATGACAATTATATGTATACTTATCTTAATAAAACTAAGGTTTTTAAAATATAAAACCCAAAACTCGCGAAAAAAATAATAAGAATCGCGATAAATTTAAATATATCTATACTACACGAAGATTATAAAGCTGAATAGTTTATTTTGTTGAACACTTAATCTCAGAAAGAACAGGTTCGAATTCTTAAATTATTTTGTATTGGATACTCCATTTATTAAGAAAGGCTAAAGAACGTTTTAACTTAACTTATTTAAGATATTTTTGAGGGTGCGAACCCGCAGGCAACAGCTAGTTTATAATTCCTAATATTTTTCCTCAAAAGGCAGATACGCGAGATACCTCATCATCAGGATCATATATGAAAATAATTATTTCTAAGAATTTCAATAAGCATTTAGACCGTTTTCCTTGTGGTTGACACGTAAAGAAGGAATTCTTCAATGGGCATTCCAGTTTATATAATTGGAACCAATGAAATTCTTCACAGATAATCATAATCTGAATTATAAGGCTTAAATAAATCTTTCACAATATATATGTATAACTTAACATACCAACGTGTTTCCTCTTTTATAGAATATAGGTAATACATAAACAATCATAATAATGTATTTAATGATTACGAAATCTTATGAAATCTTCTCGTCATTTTTTCGGGTCATCGACTTGTTTTCAAAGCAAAGCGCGGCGTTGAGTTCCGCTACTCAATATGCATTGCTTTCAGAGTTCGATGAACGGAACGTGGGGAACGAAAGTGTATTTACACTAGGTTTTCAGGTTTTCAGGTTACAGAGTAAAGCTAAGAAAAAGTTGTTATCACCATAAAAACCTAACGACGATATAAACGAGTGGTTACAATATAAACTAAATAATAATAATCAGCTTCACGCTGTATCTCGCACACAGCAGGATAGGCAGAGGAAACCTAGTGTTAAGACACTCCGGTCCCCACTTTCCGCCGAGTTCTGGAGGCATTGTGTGTTGAGTGGCGGAACTCAACACCGCAAACTAAATAAACTATATAAACTACTAAGTATATTACTATATAAACATAGGTAATATTATTTCAATTTAAGAGTTAGTGATGTCAAGATAAGGTAATCAGTTTCAGTGAGTAAAAATGTTTCTAATATATTTATTATTCCGATTTAACGTTCATCTTTTTAAATAAGTGCCTACACGATATAATTTCCAAGCAAACTAAGTAAAAAAAACATTTATGACGTTATTCTAAGTAGAATCTGAACTTCATAAGAATATATGACGCATTAAGGATTTATTTTTAATCGATTCATATACACATCAGTACTCGTAATTCTTAAGTTATTTTATAAAAATCCGAGCGATTAGCTTAGACTCCTTTTTTAATCTTAATGTCTAGAATCGATATAACACTTCCACACGCTCATGTTAATCGATATTAGTCGATTTATAATACATTTTAATAAAAAAATCTTAATTAAGTATAGGAAAATCATGAAGAAAGTCAAGGCCAGTCGTGGCGCAGGGGCAGTGCAGTTTACAGTTTGCAGTGCAGTTTCTTCACACTTAGTGAAGTGTGACTGTAAACGGGACCGGTTGTGGGTTCGATCCACACTCGAGGAAATGAAATATTTATGTAAAATTATATTTACATTTTTTCGCTCTGCGAAGAGGCCAGCTTCTTCATAATCGCACGTAGCAAGGTAGGCAGAGGGAACCTAGTGCTAAGACATTTTGTTCACCACTTTCCTCCGTATTCTCGAGGCATTTCGTGTTGAGTGGCAGAACTCAACGCCACGCTTTGTCTTGTTACCAGAAAAGTGTTCTCTCTTTATTACCTTTATACATATAACAACTAGTGAGGGCAATAGTGGCGCAGGGGCACAAGCGTGTAACTGTAAAATCGACTGGTTGTGGGTTTGATCGAGGATATTTTATATTTTCATTTCTTCACTCTGGTATCGGGGCAAAGCGCGGCGTTGAATATTGCCACTCAACACGCAATGCCTCCAGGACTCGGCCATAAGTGGGGAACGAAGTATCTTAACAGTAGTAGTATCGTCCTCACTTTGCCCCTGCGCCATGACTGGTACACTGACTTTATCTATAAGCACATACATATGTATGTATGTAAAATCTATTAAAAATACATTGATAATTATTATTGTCATAGTTTTTTTTTATAAAACTTCTTTTGCTAGTTATAACGACATAGTAAAAAGTATTTAGCATAAATTATACGGCTGAGTGGTCCGTATAAGGTTACTAATATGTGAAACATGTCTTTTGATTATAATTTATTAGAAATTAAGTAATTGACCATTGAGGCGTAATTTAGGTGTACTTTTGAAGGTTATTCAGAATAACTTTTATAAAACTTTGTATTGTATATGTTTTTTTTTTGTTTCTAAATTAACTAAATATTAATTAATTAAACATAAATATAACGCAATATCTAATTAATATTTTAACCAAATATCAGTCATTATAACTATAGTAAAAAACAATAATATAATGTACGTATAATTCTATCTTTTAACATAAAGCGTGAAACTATAATATAATATTTAAAAAAAAATGTAATACAACAATATTATATATGCACTGATTTCTTATATAGAAACAATATATATAAACCATATTTGCATGATATGTGAAGATATTTCAAAAGGAATATGCAGACGTAAATATAAAATGTAGCTTCCGGCCAATTATCCAACAGATAATATTCAAATTAGGCTCAAACCTTTAATGGTAGAATAATTTAATAGTTTATTGCTCAATTTAAGTTTCTAACCAATTCCATGGTTTATAAATAATTAGGGATATTTGAATTTATTTTTTCCTAAATTCCTTCAATATATTGTGAAAAATAAAATCCCAAAAAATGATATCCGCTGTAAAATTAGTTTTTATTATACTTATAACAATAAACGTTTTAAAGTAGTTAAATAACTCATTTATTAAGTAAAAAAACGCCTATAATTTAAACCGAATTGATACAAATACAATTGATACAAGAATTCGGCGGAAAGTGAGGAACGAAAGTGTTTTAATGGGAACGGAGTGTCTTAACACTAGGTTCCCAGGTTCCCTCTGCCTACCCTGCTATCTGTAGATATACACAGTAAGTAGGCAACAAAAATTAATCACCTCGCAACGCATAAAATTCAAACAAGGCGTGAATATAAAATAATAAAGCACAATAATTAACAACATAATATAAACATAAAAAATAAACTCGGTCAGTAATAAAAGGCTTTTTATGAGTATTGAGATGCATAACGCTCTACGCGAAGGTCACGGTTATTAATTGCTCCGTACATATTACAAGGTTTACATTAAACTTCGATTTGATTGTTACATCTTTTTAGGGTTCCGTATTTTAGAAAAAAAAGGAAACGTTATATCGAAATTTTGTGCTAGTATAATGCAAGTTAATATATAATATTCAGGTCTATAGTCCCTTGGCGGATGGAAAAAATTAAGCTTCGAGGTCAACGCAATCAAAAGATAAGAGCGTTTATGCATCGTATGAATGTGTTATCAAAACCTATAGGTTACTTTGCGTAGACCTACAATTAAGAAATTTGGCAAGAACTGAAACTTACTTAAATCTAAAAATCTTATCGAACTTACATTTGTAAATGTTTTCATACAAAATGGGTGCATATTCCCGTAAACTTTCGTATGTCAACTTTTATAAGTAATCTTCCCGTTGTTCTACAATCATGAAATGGTTACGAATCCCTCGGTGGGCGAAACCAACTTGCACTTGCTGATTTTTTTTTTATTTTATTTAATGGATTTGGCATTGAACCTTCATTTTGAATGAAAAATGACTAAGCAAGATTGTTAATATTGTTAGAGATTGATGCGTTCATATGTAATATTGTTAAATGTACTCGCATATTGTTTATTTCCTACTTAACCGTTAACTGCGTGAGATAACTGTGTACCTAATATTTTTTATCGACTAAAATAGTTGTAAAGATTATTTCTTTACTCTTTCATATTATTAAATTATGTGACCTCAATCAATAAAAAAAAATCTTTAAATCTTTTTTTTCTTTTAACCCTACCTATAACGTGAAAACTAGTGAAAACTCAAACACAGCATTGTAATTTACCTAATACAATATTAGTGAGACCTTCGTGGCACAGCATCCCACTGTAAGCGCGACATTTTTGGATTCGATCCATTATTGGGAGAATGACTTATTATCCTCTCCTCTAGTTCCTCGCTCTGGAAACGAGACAAAAAGTGGCGTTGAGTTCCATCACTTAACATGAAATGTCATTAAAATTAGGGGGAATCTTAATATTGAGTACCCTCTGCCTTCCCTGATAAATGTGGGATACGAGGCAAAAGAAATGATATAGACATGTGTCCTGGCATTGATGAGAAGAGGGTACTTTACAAAGTGTTTACTAAAATTATAAAAAAACCTTATAATTTATACATTTTTACAGGCGTACGTCTGCCATACTCAGCAATATGCAATCGTCTCTGGTGGCAGTTCCGGAACTTCCCGTTCTCAGACACAGAGAGTGTGTGCGTTTGGAAGACGGCACTGACGTTTGTAGATTCCGTATGCGAAGTATGGGGGCCGTTGTTACATGGCAGGACTTTGTTGATACTGTCCAGAGAGACTACCAGAGATCCGCAGAAGTTGGTGCGCATTTTGGCTGATTATCAGGTAAATTGTGCATTAAATAGTAGGATTATTACACAGGGTCACAGGCGTACTACTGTAAGCGCGATAGGCTGCGAGTTTGATTCCCATTCCAGGAAATGAAATGTTTAATATTTTGATTTTCCTCGCTCTGGTAAAGAAGCAAAACGCGGCGTTCAGTTCCACTACTCTACACGTAATGCCTCCAGAATTATGCGTTTTAGCATTAGGTTCCCAGGTTCCCTCTACCTATTCTGCTGTGGGTAGGATATAATGTGGCGCTAAAAAAAATCAAATATATAGTAATTCCCACCCCTAACTTTGTGTACGTGGAGTTTTTGACATACAATTGCGGTCTTTCCCGTTCTCGTAGTAATTCCGAAAAATCCTCTCTTAATGCTCCTCTACACTCCCCTACCTGTTCAACAGTTTCTATCTATA
>JAATLQ010015038.1:63799-109310 GCA_013421005.1 Heliconius erato x Heliconius himera | reverse complement strand
TGTTTTACCTGCATCATCTAGACGCGAATTTTCCGCAAAAAGAGAAGCGAACAAGTTCGCTTTCTCTTCCGCAGTGTGAGCAAGCGAACCATCTGGCCTCTGCAAGGGCGGCAAAGAGGATCGACAGAAGTTCGCCTCGACGGCTTTCGCGAGTGACCAGAATGCCTTACTACCCGCAGGGTATGAGACAAGCTTAGCGCCTACTTTTTGAATGCGATCGAAACGAGCTCTGCGTAATTCCTTTTTTCCTAGCCTGGAGGCCCTGTTGAAGTTTTTCTTCAGTTCGCGAGTATTCAGAGCTTTGCGCGTGCGAGCATCAGCCCATGCAGTATACGCCTCCTGTTTTCGCGCTTCTGCACGGTCACAGTCAGCGTCAAACCATGGGCGAGCTTTACTACCAGAAGGAATATCAGAGTATGGTATAAAATATTCCATGCCCTGCCGTATGACTTCAGTTATGGCTTCTGCGCAGTTCGACGATTCTCCTGAAGAAAAACAAGATCTCCAAGGATAAGCCGAAAAGAAATGCCGCATCTCATCCCAGTCTGCTGACTTGTATCGCCACACCCGTCTCATACCGCAAGGGCCATGATCGGGCGGTGAGTACACTGATACAAGCTTCACCAGACAGTGGTCAGAGGAGCCCAAAGGGGCTGTAACTGCCACAGAGCATCGGTCTGGGTCCGTAGTCATCAGAAGGTCTAAGCAATTAGCTGTGTGAGATTCTACATCGGGGACCCTCGTCGCACAATTGACCAGTTGGGAGAGATTTAGCGATAATGAAAACCGTGGTCAGTCGTCTGGTATGGGAACAGCCACTCTTTGTGGTGAGCATTGAAGTCCCCCAGAACGAATAACTGTGCGGCTGGGTACCTCTGCTGAGCCTCATCAGCGGCTTCGCTGAGATGACCAAAGAGCCTGGTTGTCTCCGGATCTCCGCTGTGCGAGCGGTAGACACCAGCATACACATTGTGTAGCTCCAGTATCGACCAGTACCCAAAGTATAGATGAACCTGGTATCTCAAGGTTTTTGAGACGCTTGATGCAGATATCATCGCGAACGTACACGCAGACCCCGGCTCGTTGTTCGAACCTATGTTCCAAGGAGTAGCCAGGGTAGTTGAGGTACGAAGCGTCAGCTGGACATTTGATCTGCGTCTCAGTTAGGAATAGAAGATGCGGTCTTTCGGTCTCAAGGTGGTAGTGGACGGCGTTGATATTTGAGTGCAAGCCTCGAATATTGGTGAGGTGCATTCGAATTCTGGAGGCATTGCGTGTTGAGTGGCAGAACTCAACGCCGCGCTTAACCTCGACACCAGAGCGAAGAAAATGGAAATATAAATTTAAGTAAATATTTCATCTCCTCGAGTGGGGATCGAACCCACAACCAGTCGGTTTTGCAGTCACACCTCGTGCCGCTGCGCCACGACCGGCCTCTAATACTAATAATAAATAATAATAAATAATCATTAATTTACCCGAGCGGGAATCGAACCCACAATCGTCGTCAAGTAATAATAAAGAGTTAGTGATAGAGTCACAATACCGATCTGTCACCTGACCCGAGCGAAACGCTTAACCAATTGGTTATCCACAGACGATATTAAATGCGGGATCAAATGTTAACATCCATTGGAATCGTGATGAAAAGTATCTATTTTTCCCCTACTATTTAAAATGTACAACTTTCCACTGAATACTTATGGTTTTTGGATAGGAATTTATGTACATTTTTTTTATGTTCTTGCAGTTGGTATCTCTGATACCAAGTCATTTATTCCCTTTCTTTATTTTTTACTTACAACACAATTTAAATATTATTATAAAATCTTCATATAGATATCCAGAATCCAGATGTATGTTAATAAATTAGCTTCACGCTGTATCCCGCACACAGCAGGCTAGGCAGAGGGAACCTAGTGTTAAGACACTCCGTTCGAGGCATTGCGTATTGAGTGGAGTAACTCAATATCGCGCTTCACCTCAGCACCAGAGCGAAGACATGAAAATATAAATGTAAATAAATATTTCATATCCTCGAGTGGGGATAGAACCCACCACCAGTCGTTTTAACAGTCACACTTTGTGCCCCTGGGCCACGACTGGCCTCAAAGTATGTTAATAAGTAATGTAATGTAATTTATTAGTAATTACAAATTACTTATATAAGAACAAAATATCCTCTTTTTGTTAAAGGAAACAAAAATAAAGTAAGATGAAGAAATGGAAGGAGGATGGAGTCTTGTCTTAAAACAGAGGGAGTAGAGAGCATTCCCTTCGATACTCGAACTCAGAACTATCGCGTGTAGTTCTTGCGTATACTGAGCCGGACGATATCAAGAATTGTATATTTTTTTTCAGCTTCACGCTTTTTCCACGTATTGAAATCTTCTCCTGGATAGGCGGAGTGAATCACAAAATTCAACAATATAAAAAATACGTTTCTCGGGTGGCATTTAAACCCAAAACCATCGTCTTTACAAACACATGCCGTTCTATTGCGCCAAGACGGTGTCAGCATTATTATTATTGTGCTATATTTTTTGTCTTTCATCCATGTTTTTTTAATGTTTCGCTTCACGCTGTATCCCACACACTGCAGCGTAAGCAGAGGGAACCTAGTGTTAAGACACACCGTTCCCCACTTTCTGCCGAATTCTGGAGGCATTGCGTGTTGAGTGGCAGAACTCAATGCCGCGCTTGTCCTCGAAACCAGAGCGAAGAAATGGAAATATAAATTTAAGTAAATACTTCATCTCCTCGAGTGGGGATCAAACCCACAACTAGACGGTTTTACAGTCACACTTTGTGCCCCTGCGCCACGACTGGCCTGTTTTTTAATCTCAAGCGATATTAAATAATATTAACTGCAATGTTCAATGAATATTGGAAGAAAGATAACATTGAAATCTTAAAATATTCCATCAAAACAACGAATCGCCAAATAAAATTCTCCAAAAGATAACAATTTTTAATCTTAAAAAAAAATTGAGATAATTTTAATTAATAAGATTGCTTATATAATTATCATTATTTTTTGTGACCGTTTTGTGGGTTTGGGGTTAATTTGATTTCATAGGTATAGGTAAATGTTGTATAAAATTTTATAATGCTTTTTAATCTAGATAAAATAAAAAATAAAAAAGTGAAGCTTGAAGCTGTATAATATTGATGACTGAAAACTTATAGATATAGTATCAAATATTATGATATTACATAGAAAATAGTAAAAAGGGCAGCAGGAGTGTCTCTAAGTGTGATAGGTTGTGAGTTTGATTTCCACTCGAGGATATGAAATTTTATTTTTTTCATTTCTTCGCTCTGGTCGAGGCAAATCGCAGTGTTGTGCTCCGACATATTCGGCGGAAAATGGGAAACGGACAGTCCTTAACATTTAACACTAGGTTCCCTCTGTCCACCTTAATAGAAAAAACATAATAAAAATTAAATCAGCTTCACGCAGTGTCGTGCACACAGCAGGGTAGGCAGAGAGAAAATAGTGTTAAGACACTCTCGGTCTCCACTTTCCGCCGATTTCTGGAGGCATTGAGTGTTCAGTAGCGGAACTCAACGCCGCGCTTTCCCTCGACACCAGAGCGAAGAAATAAAGATATAAATGGAAATAAATATTTTAAAAAAATATAACCATAATTTAAAATATATCTTTTCAAGTGGAAGTAACATATCAATTTAATTCACAGCATTTGTTCTTGCATATTACATTTTTTAAAGTTTATAATGACTTTAAGGATATAAATAAGAAGCCCCCACTAAGTCATAATAACAAAATTTTATGTCAAAAAGTATAAAAATAGACATACAGACATACAATTTAACATCGAAAAGTCTTAGTTTTAGGAATAGCCCGCGGGTTAGTTCGGAGAACGTCAAAATTTCGAATATATTTTGAAGAAAATGCACAAAAGTAACAACAAACGTGTCAGTCTCTATATAAACATGTGTAATTTGAGATGAAATGTGTACGAATTGATGTCTTTGTTCAACTTCGGCAACATTTTATGTTCGACTCTGACTAAGGTTTGATGTTGCATTGTTCTTATATAAAGCGACTTATATTTTTACTTGTAATATTGTGATTTTGGATGTGGGTAGTAAATCAGAATAAAATATATAAATATATACACATATATATATATATATATTATTTATAACTAAAAGATAAATAACTAAAAAGACAAGACCGTAGTGGCGCAGTGGCATAGCTTGTAACTGTGAGCATGACGGCTGTGGGATCGATTTCCACTGGGAGAAATGAATTATTTAATATTTTCTAATCTCACTCTGATAACAAGACAAAGCGCGACGTTGAGTTCCGCCACTCGACATTCAATGTCTTGGAAGTTCGGCGAAAAGTTTGGAAAGGAGTGTCTTAACCCTAAGTCTTAAACACTGTAAAAAAAAATTATACTATTTCCATTTACTTGACGACTGACTGTCAGTGGTTAATGATGGGCGTTTACCTACAAAATTAAGTTAAATTCTTTTCAAATTAATATTTTGTAAAAGGCTGAAAATATTAGCATATTAAAATATGAAAGAGGGTTTGGGATAAAGCACGAACGTCCGTAATCCAGATTTGGCATCGCAAACACGTATAAATTATTCTGGAGTAAATCTTTTGAAGCATTTTATCATATGCTTTTTTACGTATAAGCTTACATATTACTTAAATTCATTATTGTAAGCTTTGTTGAAGGTATATAATTAGTTTTATTTATAACATTCTATGCATTGGCTTCGTACGTAGTAGGGTACGCAGAGGGAACCTGGGAACGTAGAAGACACTCCGTTCGCCGTATTCCAGACAACGCCGCGCTCTGCCTCGTTATCAGAACAATGAAATGAACATATTCAATATTTCTTTTCTTCAAATAGGAATTAAACCGCGACCTGTCGCGTTTGTGCGCCAGCACCACGACTGGTCTCATTTTTTTCTAAATATTTTTGAAATAAGTTATCATATAAATAAAAAATCTTAGAAATTTGGGGCTTACGACGCGACAACCATCGTCGCTGCCTTTCGCACCACATCTGACAAAATGCTTATATTCATACTACTTGTTTCTTATCTCGTAATTTGCGCAATTTTTTTTTGGGTACATAAACTGTATCTAGATAAAAAAAAATCAAACAGCGTACAACAATATAATAGGTAAAAGTTTTTATTTTTTTTAACCAGGTAAAAATAAAATGGAAGTTTTTAATATATTTTTTTTATTGTGTATTATAAATAATACAAAATAAAAAAATATTATTAATTTGTTTAGGTTTAAAAACCTAAACAAATTAAAAAACATGATTACAAGTTAATGCCAGCCGTGGCAGAGGTACCAGCGATTGGTTTGTAGATTCGATTCCCACTCAAGGTAATTAAATATTTATCATTTCCATTTCTTCGCTCTAGCGCAAAAGCGCGCCATTAACTTCCCACACGCAACACGCAATGCCTTCAAAAATCAGCAGAAAATGGAAAGAGGAGTGTCCTAACACTAGATACAGCGTGAAAAAACAATACAGCCAAAGCTTAATAAGTTTTTTTTCCCACATACCTTAATTAGGTGCCAAAACATGTCCTATAGGCGCGTAAAGACCATTAAAACCTGGTCAATTAACTCAATTAATTCTTAGACAAGCATTTACACGATCAATGGACGGCCCGCCTTCGGTCAGCTATAAAGAAATCAATCAGTCGATTAGATATTTCAAATCAATAAAATCTGAAAAGGCTATTATTATTGGATTATTATAACGATTTTGATAGAATGGAAGTGGCTTTATATTTATTTTTGAGGATTTAGATATTTTTGTTTATCTGTAATGTTGTTTTTAAGTGTTGAATTGTATAATTTTGATATTTCTTTTTTTTTTTTCAGTTTTACGCTGCATCTCGTATATAGTGGTGTGGACAGAGGGAACCTAGTGTTCGTCCGTTTTCTACTCTCGTCCGTTTCGTCCGTGTTGAGTGGCGAAACTCAACTCCGCCTATTTAGATTAATCATGTACAAAATTTGAAATTTTAATGCTTGCAAGATTTGCTTTGATTTGATGAAGAAGCTTTGAGCCGATTGCCTTATTTTTTTATTGTGAATTAAGTTATATAATTATTTAATTTTAAGCAGCAATGATGTTCAAAGTTGTAGATTTTGAATATGATGCTAATTAAAAATGAAAATTTAAAAAAACTTTTAATGAATAAAAATATATTTATTTCACATTTTGGTAGACGAAACGCCATTTTCCACTCAACACACAAAGTTTCGAGTGAAAAGTGGAGAACATAGTAAATCAATACTTTATTCTCTCCGTATATGCTGCTATGCGCAAAGACGTATAGCGTTTTTTTTTAAATTAAGCAATATCAAAAAGCCGTTGTGGCGCAGTGACACAAGCGTGTGACTATAACGTGACGGTTGTGGGTCGATTCCCAATCGGGGACTGAAATATTAATTATAAATATTTTCAATTCTTCGCTCTGCTACCAAGATAAAATCGCGGCGTTGAATTCCGCCACAAACTCATCGGAAAATGTCCTAACTTTACAGTCTCAAGCCGAAAATAAAACTTTACAAAAACAATAATATGGCATATCCAGTAAATGATTTCTATAGACGCTCAAAGTTCTCATGGGACCTAGCGGCTCGTGTGATGCGGCGGTGGGGGGCGGCACTTTTGATTCCGGCCACAGGTGTGATGCTGGCCCGACGCGCTCGATTTCGCTGGTTACACTGGCAACACTGTTAATTTTGTTACAAGAAAACAATATAACTAACAAGGCATTTTTGATAGATAACATCGGGTTTCCTTTAAACTGTTGTACAAGGGTCACTGGTTCGATTTATGTTATACGCATAAACGTACAAGCTCAGTTATTAAAATAAAATCAGATGGAACCTAGTGTTAAGGCACTCCGTTTCCCACTTTCTGCCGAATTTTGGAGGCATTGTGTGTTGAGTGGCAGAACTCAACACCGCGCTTAACCTCGACACCAGATCGAAGAAATGGAAATATAAATTTAAGTAAATATTTCATCTCCTCGAGTGGGGATCGAACCCACAACCAATCGATTTTACAGTCACACTTCATGTCACTGCGCCGCGACTGGCCTCAAGCTCAGTTATTATGATAGAAATAATATTTTTTTTTATTAGATTTTTTTGTGTGTTTTTATTTTGTCTGCTTTCCGATCTCCAACCTTTGACCGTTGCTATGAGATTATTTATTGGCAACGTGAGATATTTCTTTGCATAATACGTGATGGAATAATAAATTAAGATGCTGTTTCTTATCAGTAAGTAAATAACCGATAAACGAAAGTAGAAAATAAAAACATTTGTGTTTTGTTTTATAATATCACAAACCTGACCTTATACAAGCAATTACTGATGATATACGTTTTTAATGATGTAAAAGAGTGATTAAATATATCAAGATATTTTTTTTAATAAGTGGAAAACAAAAAAAATCTAATAGTTATATATATATATATATATATATATATATATATATATATATATATATATATATATATATATATATATATATATATATATATATATATATATATATATATATATATATATATATATATATATATTTAATTAAACTTAAGCTTATAAAATATAGAAGCCAGTCGTGGCGCAGGGGCACAAAGTGTGACTGTATAACCGACTGGTTGTGGGTTCGATCCCCACTCGAGGAGATGAAATATTTACTTAAATTTATATTTCCATTTCTTCGTTCTGGTGTCGAGGCAAAGCGCGGCGTTGAGTTCTGCCACTTAATACGCAATGCCTCCAGAGTTCGGCAAAAAGTGGGGAACGGAGTGCCTTAACACTAGGAGGTTCCCTCTGCCTACCCCGCTGCGGGATACAGCGTGAAACTTATAAAATATATTATTTTTACAACTCTAAGCTTACTGTCAGTTAAATTTAACCCTGTGTGGTACCACCGGCCGTATAAAATTCAAGGGATCAGTTAATTATAATACTGACCACCATCATCCTGTTGCTGGTGCCGTATAAACTCGTCGTTAACGTATTGACGGTTATCAATTTCCAAATTGATACAAATAATAATTATTAGTTATTAATTTTGAAGTATGTTATTTAAATAGTATAATATCGCTATCAATATATTATCGTTATCAACATATTAACCTTTCTACGTCCACTGTTGGACATAAGCCACCTCAAAAGTATAAATATTTTATCGGCTTCACGCTGTATCCCGCACACAGCAGGGTAGGCTGAGGGAACCTAGTGTTAAGATACTCCGTTCTCCACTTTCTGCCGAATTTTGGAGGCATTGCGTGTCGAGTGGCAGAACTCAACGCCGCGCTTTGATTCGACACCAGAGCGAAGAAATGGAAATATAAATTTAAATAAATATTTCATCTCCTCTATTGGGGATCGAACCCACAATCAGTCGGTTTTACAGTCACACTTTGTGCCGCTGCACCACGACTGGCCTCAATCAATATATTATCGCTGTCAACATAATAACCTTTCTACGCCCACTGTTGGCCATAAGCCACCTCAAAAGTATAAATATATTTCGTATATTTAGGTTTAAAGGCATTTTATTGAAAAATAAACTATATAACGCGATTTTAACTGAATGTGTATTTTTTTTAGATTCACGCTGAAATAGTATTGTATCTGCTGCACTTAGTGCGGTGGGAACCTGGTTATCGTAACTAGATCGAGAAATGGTGAAGAGAAAAGAAAAGAAAAGTGAATAGAAGTGAAAATATTAAATATTTCATTTCATCGAGGGGGAATCGAACCCACTAGAATGTGTAGTTAAAATTAAAAATCAAAAAAATCTATATTAGTATCATGTCTAACCGTCTACTAATAATTTATTTTAATACTTTTATTTATACCTAAGACTTTCCTCTATACACGCCATAAACTTGATATCAAGTTTATAGCGTATATATCGTGGCGCAGTGAGATATATGCGGGTGGCGGAATGGTTTATTTTAATATGAGAGTGCGGCGTTGAGTTCTAAACAACCTACAATTTCTCGAATGCAAGCGCAAAGTGGAGAAAATAATATATTGACACTTTCTGTCTGTCTCTCTCCAGTTCTCTCTATAATATACATAGGATTGGGCGTGAAGCTGAAACAAAAAAGCAAGTTTATGAGTTGTTTTTATTAAAAAAAAATAAAAAAAATATTTTAATTAAAAAATAACACGTAAAAATATCACAAAATAATACTTTTAAAACTAGTATGTTAACAAAAATTATTACAAAAATATCGAAATCGATATTGAGACGAAACAAAAACCTGCTAGTATTCGATAGCTTTTATTAGTTATGATGCTAGATTTTTCTCAGTTTTATTTTTTTGTATGAAACATATGCCATTATTTTCTTTATAATAGTTAATTTTAGATATAAACGAGTTAAAATTGTTATGATCATATAGCACGAATGCAGGGAGGTGAGCGTTTGTATGGAGATTTGACCGTTTCCCGTTCATTTTACGAGAATTCTTAATGTGTGGTCGACACGAATCAATTCATTTAATAAACCTATTGTGAACTACAAAATTTTGATAATATAGATAGATTGAATATTATAGGAATAGAATTAAATTATTTTTAGTGAAATGTGAAACTTAAAATAAAATCAGCGTCACGCTATATCCCACACACTGGAGGGTAGGTAGTAGTAGGGAACCTAGTGTTAAGACACGGCGTGGCATTGCGTGTTGAGTGGCAGAACTCAATGCCGCGCTTGTCCTCGACACCAAAGCGAAGAAAAGGATATAAATTTAAGTAAATATTTAATATCCTCGAGTGGGGATCGAACCCACAACCAGTCGGTTTTACAGTCACATTATGTGCCGCTGCGCCACGACAACCTTATTATACTTTATTCAAGACTTTATTAAAAAAAACATATAGAAAATAGTTTATTTTATCTTTACTCATCCTACATTTGCAGTTTTTTACTTTCGACATTGCCTGTTGGAAAGTAACCCGTTGACTTAAAAGTTTCCACAATTTGTCAGAATTACAACCGTTTTTGGTTAGTTACCTACCTACCTACAACCTAAATATACATTTTTTGCCGTATAGGTACACGGTAGGCGGAGGGAACCTAATGGTGAGACGGTCTGGTCTCAACTTTTCGTCCGAATTCGGAATATTGTATCTAGAGTAGTGGAAGCCGACGCCGCAATTTGTTGGTGTCAGTGTTGCCGGTGCTTGTTGCTAGACCGAGAAATAAAAATAATAAATTATCTTCAAGTGTGAATCGAATCTGAAACCATTGCTTTCAGAGGCAGTCGATATTCCACTGCCCCACGATAAAACACGAAAAAACTTCCACTTCATTGTTACTTTTATTATTATTAAAATTTACAATGTAAGAGGACTTCTTAAGGTATTATTATAATCTATTTTAAATACTTAATTAAACCCGCTGACATCAGATCAGGACCTTTAGTAAGAATGCAACCTTTGCAACTTGGCACGCCCTCAACGATTAAAACAAGAAACAAATTAATTACTCTAATAATATATTACTTTACCATTCATCAATGACTATATTTACAGGCTTACCATATTATATCAAAAATTTCATTGAAATTAACAATTTATAATATTAATATATACTTTAGAGGCCAGTCGTGGCGCAGCGGCACGAAGTGTGGCTGTAAAACCGACTGGTTGTGGGTTCGATCCGCACTCGAGGAGATGAAATATTTACTTAAATTTATATTTTCATTTCTTCGCTCAGGTGGCGAGGCAAAGCGCGGCGTTGAGTTCTGCCACTCAACACGCAATGCCTACAAAATTCGGCAGAAAGTGGGGAATGGAGCGTCTTAACACTAGGTTCCCTCTGCCTACCCTGCAGTATGCGGGATACAGCGTGAAGTTGATAATAAAAATAATAGTTTATACTTTAACATTATTGAACGCAGCTAAAGCTAAAGTTCTAAAATGTTAGTTTATCTAGATTTTACGATAGCAGTGATTGATAATATTAGATCATAGTTGACCAATAAACTATATGACATTTACTAAAATGAATTCTTAGACTCTGACTGCAAACGTGATATTTAGGTTATGAGTTCGATTCCTTCTTGGGGAAATGAAATATTTAATGTTTCCATTTTCTTCGCTCACGCAATGCCTGCAGAATTCGGCGGAAGAAGGGGAATTGAATGACATAACCCCAGGTTCTCTCTGCTTACTCTGCAGTGTGCGGGATACAGCCAGATGAAAAAAAAATACAGTGTAAGGAGACGGGAAACTATTGATAAGACTCTCCGTTCATTGGCTGTTGAGTGGTGAAACTTCTCCTAAGCTAAGTTTATGCGATGATATTTGATATAATGTTTTATTTGGTAATTAAAATATATCTTTACTTATTGATACATTCCATATTGTTAATTATTTATATACATCAGCTTCACCAGACACTAGAGGGAAAAAATTAACTGAGTTGCGTTACGAAATGTATTAAAAAAACCACACAAAGCTTCGTAAAAACAACTTTGTTAAAGCCAACGTTTGCATATTTACACATTTTACATAATATAAATTTTATATTCTCTTTCATATAATAAAAATAAAAAAAATCATTATCATCTCAAGACCAAGTACCAAAAACAAAAAACCAACACTCTTCTATATAATTCCCGGATATACTCCAAAATCGGCTTAACTGAGATAATCTCAATAATAAAATATATTTACACAACAAAATATATAAATACTATAAGGTAAAAGTGCTCAAATTCATCCAAGTGAAAGCGTTTGAAGACAAAACGATATATTGTTAAACACTGATACAAAGAAAGGGGTAAGCACCCTGTTGATATCCAATTTTCCCTTTTGCCACCCTCAAATACGAAATAAAAGTAAAGTAAAATAATAGAATTAAAGATAAGACCACCAATTGTGACATAAAATTGACAAAATATTTTGCCGATTGTTTGTTGTCACTTAAGTTAATCTTATTTGTTAAGTTGTTTAGAGTATTAACAGTACTTTCTCTTTATTTGACGTCTTATTTCTTTCTTTTGATTTTTGATATGACTGTTGTAATAGCGACAGTTCAAAATCTGTTATGCGGAACTTAGAATTTTTCTATTATAGAATTTGATACAGTTAAGAACTTTAACGTTTTACACTGTTAAAAATTAAATTAAATCAGCTTTCTACGCTGTATCCCGCACACAGCAGGGTAGGCAGAGGGAACCGTGTGTTAAGACACTCCATTCCCCACTTTTCGCCGAAATCTGGAGGCATTTCGTGTTGAGTGGCGAAACTCAACGCCGCAATTTGCCTCGATACCAGAGCGAAGAAATGAAAATGTCCTCAAGTGGGGATCGAACCCACAACTAATCGAATTTGCAATCACATTTTGTGCCTCTACGCCACGACTGGCCTCGTACTCTTATTTCGTACTTACTCTGTTAATTCTGAATATTATCTTTAATAGTCTAAATATGATGCAATTGGTGTAGGTCAGAAATTATCTCATTATTACGTCACCACTTTGTAGAAACTTTTTGTTTAAATTAAATTTTTAAATACGAATCTTATCAGTTATTATTTAAATTCTACATAATACTATTTTTGATAGGTTTAGTTTCGAAGTCTTGAAATGATTTGAATCCCAAAACGGAACTTGCAAATTGCTTCGAAAGTTTGAATCTGGAAATCCGGGAACGTAGTATTAAGACACTCTGTTTCAATTAGGATACTTCCGCTCCCCAGTTTTCCAGGGTATGGAAATATTAAATATTTAATTCTATTGAATTGGAATCGAACCCACAACCGTCGCATTGACAGTTGCACGCTTGTGCCCTGCGCCACGTCGGGCTAGGTTATCTCTTTTCGTTTCTTCAAAATCTTGGTGACGTGTGAAATTAAAAAAAAAATATTAATATTATTACAAATTTAAGTTAAATATTACATTATTTGCAAGTGCTACAAAATAAAAATTTAAAGAATTCTCACTAAAAGTTTGAAATAAAAAAAGAAAAAGAGCTTAGATCGGAAAATCCAATCTAATCTCAAGTAGATATCGTGACTACAAAAAAAAATCAAGAACGAGATTCACAGAATCATGATTCCGTACTTCATTCTTTGGTAAAATATTTTATTTACACCATATTTTAAATAATTAATAATTTATGTAAAACTACAAGAACAAATATGTAATCACGTTATGCTATTAGCATGTTATGCTCTTTACATTTTTTTCAGCTTCACGCTGTATTCTGCATGTAGCACGGTAGGCAGAGGGAACCTAGTGTTAAGATAATCCACTTGCTATTTACCGCCGAATTCTGGAGTTGCAATTGCATTTTGAGTAGCGGTAATCAACGCCGCGCTTTGCCTCATATTTGTTAAATATTTAATAATATTCTCGAGTCGAAATCGAACCTACAACCTGTCGCGCTTACAGTCACACGCTCGTGCTCCTGAGCAACGTTTGTTGTTTATATTTTGTGTATCTTCTTCTCTTTGGTACCTACTTATAAATGGACTATACGGATCGGTATAACCTCTTAGCTACCGCTGCAAGCCCTAGATTCCCCAGCATTCCAGGTCATAAACACCATACAGCGAGTGCACTATGAGTTTTTACAATTTTTTTACGGAATCCTAAAACCGATCGTCCAATTCCAAAACAAACAAGCAAACCGATATCTCGTTATGCCCGATGTAATGGAAAAGTGCAGGGTTCGATGTGTCTCGTTGGAATAATTAATACATACCCATCGGTAAAGTGTCAGGCGAAACGCTCGTCGAAAACAAATATATGAATATTAAACAGAATATAACTCTTCGTCAGTCTGATTCACTGGCGTTTATATTGAAATAGTGTATTTGTAGTTTGTTGTCGTTTCTTTTTTGTAATTTTTTTTTGGAAATGATAAAATTAAACATATTTTTGTTTTATTTTCGTTACTACTTATACTACTATATAAAATATATTCAATTGCTTATTTTTTCTATCATTGTGCGGAAGTACAAACGTGCGCCTGTTACGTGACGGTAGTGAATTCGACTCCCACTCGGGGGAATAAAATATTAAATATTTTACATTCGAAATTTTTATGAATTATTTTACATTTAGTCGAAGTTTGAAAAATAAAATTATAAGGTTAATTAATTCCAGCCATCTCTTCCAGCTTACCACTGTACGTGGTTGTCTACAGTACAGTGCAACTAACAGTAACAGAAAATAACATGCAAAATATGGCAGAAAACTATGATATCCAGAGACATATATGTGTAAACTATGTATTTATTCTAAGCATATTTCATACTCACATATTTTTAGACATTTTTGAGCCTTATATTATCTACCTATATTAGTTACAAAACGTGTACTAAATACTATTGTGCTATAGACTTCATTATATGTATATATAAAATAACATTTAAAATCAAGATATCGTAATTACATTTCTCAGACAAAAATAATTTCTCTCAAACACTACATTCTAGATAAGAGTAAATATGACATTGAGATAATATATAAATTTGCAATATCGTCTTACAGTGATTAAGTTCAATCGTGTACAATAAACACACATACAGCAATATTACAATTTGAAAAAAAAAGGCCAGTCGTGGCGCAGCGGCACAAAGTGTGACTGTAACACCGACTGGTTGTGGGTTCGATCCCCACCCGAGGAGATGAAATATTTATTTAAATTTATATTTCCATTTTTTCGCTCTGGTGTCGAGGCTAAGCGCGGCGTTGAGTTCTGCCGTTCAACACGCAATGCCTCCAGAATTCGGCAGAAAGTAAGGAATGGGGTGTCTTAACACTAGATTCCCTCTGCCTACCCTGTGTGCGGTATACAGCGTGAAGCTGATTAAAAAAAAAAAAGAAATAAAAATAAAAATCAAACAATCAATCAAAAGAACAATCTTTAGAAAATGTCCATCTTTCTGATAAATTCGTCCAAGTTATTAGTAATTTTACAAGATAGTAGCGAGGTAATATCAGGAGGCTCCGGGCGCATTTTTTGCGGGACTCGAATCAACCGCCGTGGGTCCAACAAATGTATGGGCCAATCCGGTAATTTATTTTTTAGCCCAATAAATTACTCATACGTCAAAACTTCGGACGTGCGGTGGAACACAACGAGTGATATATTGGAGATTGTCACAGCATTGCACCTTTTTCAACCATTTTTAATTTGTTCTTACATTAATTAATCGGCCGGTAGAGGAGAAACGCTTAAGCTATTGCAGCTATAAGAAACGCTTAAGCAATTTGGATAGATGAGCTCATTTAATTTAATTCAAAGACAATCTATTTCTAATTTTGACTCAGGGTTTTAGAAGAAAACTAAATATGATAGCTTAAATGTTGTATATATAAAAGTAAATTAAATTAAAAAAATTAAATTAGCTTCACGCTGTATCCCGCACACAGCAGGTTAGGCAGAGGGAACCTAGTGTTAAGACACTCCGTTCCCCACTTTCTGCCGAATTCTGGAGGCATTGCATGTTGAGTGGCAGAACTCAACGTCACGCTTAGCCCCGACAGCAGAGCGAAGAAATGGAAATATAAGTTAAGGTAAATATTTCATCTCCTAGAGTGGGGATCGAACCCACAACCAGTGGGTTTTGCAGTCACACTTTGTGCCCCTGCGCCGCCTCAAGCTCAGTTATTATGATAGAAATAATATTTTTTTTATTAGATTTTTTTTGTGTTTTTATTTTGTCTGCTGCCCGATCTCCAACCTTTGACCGTTGCTATGAGATTGTTTACTGGCCACGACTGGCCTCAATTTGGATAGATGAGCTCATTTAATTTAATTCAAAGACAATCTATTTCTAATTTTGACTCAGGGTTATAGAAGAAAACTAAATATGATAGCTTAAATGTTGTATGTATAAAAGTAAATAACTTTTGCTTGTAATAAAATAGATATTTATGTAATATTTTTACCTAGGGTTATTGGATAAGAATGTTGTCTCTACTTATATTAAACAGTTCATATATTTATATTATAAATACCTGATGGGTTATCAAACTCATTATCAACCATTTTTATATCACATAGCATACTCCGGAATTAAACTTTTCTTATTTTTAGCTTTACGCTCTATCATAGCAGGATAGACAGCCTGGTGGTATGACACTCCGTTCTCGCCAAGGCACTTTCTACTTTCCTATCGAATTCTGGCGGCGTATTGATCGGTGGAAATCAGCGCCGTGCTTTGTTCCCAGACCGATACAATGAAAATATTAAACATTTAATATCCTCAAGGGGAAATTGAACCTACAACCTGTCGCGTTTACTGTCGCACACTTGTACACCTGCGTCACGGAAATTTAGCTGTTTTCGATATATATTGGCAGAAGACGTTTTTGTAAATACCATGTTTGTATTTTGAAACAAATTGTCGAAGTTTTTGTATTCTTTAATGTATGTATACCTCATTTATTAGTATAGTATGATGTCAAAAGATATAAACATAAAAGAAAAAGCTATCTTAATTATAAGCAAATCTGTAAATTTAATTAAATTTGAGATTTATCACTTTATATCTGAAATAGACAATTGTGTTGAAAACAGAAAAATTTCGGAGAAAAATATTTGGAAATGACGTCCTCTGTCAATTTATCTGTCGGTTTACCAAACACCTGTATATTTTTTTTTATTTTTTAACTGTACGCTGTATCCCTCTGCCTACCCTGCACATAGCAGGGTAGGCAGAGGGAACTTGGGGACGTGTTGTGACACTCCGTTCCCATTGGGTTCCTTACTTTCCGCCTGATTTGTGTTGCCCGTTGAGTGGCAGAACTCAACGTAAATACGATTTTAAGTAATGAATATTAATCTAATATACAAAACTTTTAATGGTCTACGAAAGCAACATTAACTTCACAAAAAATTAAAATTAGCTTCACGCTGTATCCCGCACACAGCAGGGTAGGCAGAGGGAACCTAGTGTTAAGACACTCCGTTCCCCACTTTCTGCCGAATTCTGGAGGCATTGCGTGTTGAGTGGCAGAACTCAACGCCGCGCTTAACCTCGACACCAGAGCGAAGAAATGGAAATATAAATTTAAATAAATATTTCATCTCCTCGAGTGGGAATCGAACCCAGAACCAGTCGGTTTTGCAGTCACACCTCGTGCCGCTGCGCCACGACCGGCCTCGGAATTAACTTCACAATTCTTCGGATTCCTTAATATCAGCGAATTTTGAGTATATATATATATATATATACAATTGGTAGTAATTTTGTAATAATTTTCTATATATTACTTACAATACTCTTCACACATATTTACAATATTGTTCATACAAGAGGCCAGTCGTGGCACAGGGCCATAAGCGTATGATTGTAAACGCAACAGGTTGTCCTTTCGATGCCCATTCGAGAAAATTAAATATTTAATATTTTCATTTCTTCGCTCTAGTAAAAAGGCAAAGTTCCACCACTCAATACGCATCACGAATTCAGCGAAAAATGCAGAATGGAAGAATATTAATAAGAATGGAGCGATTTAACACTATGTTCTCAGGTTCCCCTCTGCTCTTGCTCTGCCCTCCCTTCTGATCTTACTATGGATGAAAAATAAAAAAAATATACAGGCGTTTGGTAAATCAACAGATAAACTAATTGAAGAGGTAATTTCCAATTATTTTTATTAGAAGTTTTATTGTTTTGAGACAATAGCCAATTACTCGGCTGGAATGAAACGGCTAGATATGATATTTTACTACTAATAAACCAATTTCTGTTGAATTATAATATTGAGAATCAATAAGATTCCTTTTTTTTGATGGGATACTACAAATTTTCAAGATGCTGGTGCTGCCATCTGCTATTGCTTTTAAGACTACTAAGACAGCGCCATCTACACATTTACTAACATACTACATACATAATACAAAGCTACCGTAAAGCTTTTTAATATCGAATAGCGCTGTTGTTCAGTCTTTTAATAGCATTTGTATATATTTTTGTTTATATATATTTTGTTATCGATATGTAGTTTTAATATTACAGTAAGTAATATTTTAGGTAATACTCGTGGTAACACTGTCTACAGGTAGTATTATAAATAATATATATTTTAAAAATTATTTCAGTAGTAATACTTATGAAAAATTAGATTTTCTTTCGCAATGTCCCCCAAAATGGACAAACTACCTAATATCTTACCATTTACACTGATCTCGAATTTATATTCGATCGATCTCGATATAAAAGTAAAATTTAAATACTTAAGCCTGCAACCGTGTATTGTATAAGTACTAAATTAAGCACGCCTAAACATTCCAAAATTATCATAGTTGTATTAATAATAATTTTCATAGTTGGCAGACTATTAACATCTAAATAAAAAGAAAACTTATATTCATAATCTCTATATATAATAAGACAGTAAATTTTGTCTGTACATTTAGTAATTTTGATTGAAATGGATAGAGGGACACTTAAAAAGAATAATAGAAAGCAAAATTTTTTTTTTGAATTTCTTGTCTGTCAGTCTGTCTGTCAAGCAAAAATATATTTTTTTAATTTCTTGTCTGTCAGTCTGTCTGTCAAGCAAAAATATATTTTTTTAATTTCTTGTCTGTCTGTCTGTCTGTGTAAGTTTAAGTCGTAATTAATTCAACACAGAGATATCGAACGATTTGATCTTGAATGAAATATCAAGTAAATATAAAATTTTTTTGGTTCGTTCGTTCGTTTGAAATAAATCCATATAAAAATGCCTAAAATCAGCCTTTCTATGTGAACACTGTAATAACATATTTACCAATTTTACATTTAGCTAATAATATATGTAACTAATTTAAAAACTGTACAGGAGTTAATATGGAATTATTACAGTTATTTTACAAAGAATATTATGAATCCTTACCCAAATCAATAATTTAACATTTAAGGCTGTTTCTGAAGCACATTAACTGACATCAGCACATTTAACACAGTTTTAAAAAACATAACATAGGTAAAAAAAACGTAATGTTACAGAAATATACACGTATAATAAATAATTAGCTTTATGTATATTTTATAAACCAAATATCAACATTGGTCGTATTTTTAAATTCGAAACAATCAAAAATTCTTATAGAGATTACGATAATGTCGTAAAAAAATCATATTAGAATATTACAGATTAATGTAATAAACAATCATATTAGAAGTCATTTTAGTTGTCAATCAATTCTGCTTATTAAATAAATAATCATGCAGTTTAAGCGGGCGAAGCCGCTGGCGAGCTGCTAGTAAAAAATAAATTGTCTTCTGACTTTTAATCAAGAAACTGCAAAAAATTTTCTTTTTTTTAATTATTTTACATGAGCGTAAAATAAAAAAAAAATATCATAACGATTCGAATAATGTATTTTTATTTAATGAGCTTTAATATATAGAGCAATTTAAAAAAGGTCTATCAAAAACGGGGAACGAAGTGTCTTAGCACTAGGTTCTCTCTGACTACCCTGCTGTGTGCAGGATACAGCGTGAAGCTGATTTTTTCTTAATTAAAATTAAGCAATTACAGCGGAGACGAGCTTACCTATGTACTTAATTATTTAAAACAATTTCAAGAATTCCCTTTGCATTTCTAGAAATAACTAAATACAACTTAACTGTAAACAACTAACTAACTCAGAAAATGTAAACAATGCTAATATGATAGCCACACTAGACCACAAGAGTTACTTTAAGCACTTAGGTACAATAAAATCTTAAAATAACTTAACAAAATTGTAGTCGAGGCAAAGCGCGGCGTTGAGGTCCGCCACTCAACACGCAATGCCTCCAGAACTTGGCGGAAAGTGGGGAACGGAGTGTCTTAACACTAGGTTCCCTCTGCCTACCCTGCTGTGTGCGGGATACAGCGTGAAGCTGATTTAATTTTAAAATTGTAATATATTTACAATTAATTTTCTATAGGTAAACTGATAAATAAATGTCACCTTTAATATAAAAAAATGTCCTTCATCTCAGAATCGGATGTAGATAAAAATACATTCGTTGTAATTGCCAATAAATTGATTCGATTATTATCAAAAGAAAAATACTTTCGACAGACATTAAGCGAAAGATAATGAGGTTATCAACGGCGCAGCTGAAAGAATATTGGATATTTGAGTAAAGCTATAATTTATCTTCAATTTTATTTGGTTAAAAAATGTATTTTTTGCCTAGCAGGGTAGACAAAAGGAACCTGAGAACTTCGACATCTCATGTGAAGGCACTCCATACCCCACTTTCCGCCGAATTCTGGAGAGCGTAACGCTCACGCACACACGCTCGTGTGGCGGAGCTCAGAAATGAAAATATTAAATATACGAACCCACACCCGCGTTGCAGTCACACACTTGTGCCTCTGCACCATGACCCTGCTTGCCTGACCTGCACCTAAACATGTATTTATCCTAAATATTTAGATAAATTATGTCGGCTGTTAGCCTTTTGTGCGATGTGTAAAGTTTAAAAAGAATTTAACATTTTTTTTCTGACAAAACTCATATTTTTTGAAGATGTTTTTAAATATATATGACTAATCTACTAATTAAAGTATAGGAGCTATTAGTTCTAAAGCTAGCACATTTTTTTAATGGTATAATTAGAGGTGTAGATAGTGCTTCTCTTTTTTTTCTTATATTCAGAAAACCTAGATTTTATAAAGTAAAATAAACTGTAAGGACGCCGTTTTCAACTTTTGAATCACTTTCAAGATGTTAAATTCTGAGTGGCAAACGTTTGATTTAACAGAGCGAGGAAATAAAAACATTTAGTAAACTAATTGTAGTTTCGATTCTCGTTTAGCTTAGCTTGAGCATTCGTGCTATATGCGGAATATGGATCGCGCATATAGTAGAGTAGGCAGGGGGGACCCAGTGTTAAGTCACTCTGTTTCCCACGCCCAATTTTTGAACCTAACGCCGCACGTTATATTCTTACCAGACATGTAGAAAATTCATCCCTCAAATGGGAATTAAACCTACAACCGCGACCGTCGCGTTTACAGTGAGATACTGAGTCGTTGCACCACGACATCCTTTTTCATAATATTATTGATTTGTTAGTCTATAGATAAGCGAAAGCAGTAGATAAACAAGTTATGTTTGGAATATTTCTCAAAAATAATTAACAAATAAGAAAAACGATATTAACACTAATTAATTAAGATACATTGAGGCTAGTCGTAGCGCAGGGGTACAAAGTGTGACTGTAAATACGACTGGTTGTGGGTTCGATTCCCACTCGAAGAAATGAAATATTTATTTAAATTTATATTTCCATTTCTTCGCTCTGGTGTCGAGGCAAAGCAGGCGTTCAGTTCTGCCACTCAACACGCAATGCCTTTAAAACTCGATGGAAAGTGGAGTGAAAACGGAGTGTCTTAACACTAATATCAATACTAGAAATAGGAGTAAACTTATTGCACCTGTGACCCGATTACATCGGGTCCGTAATTCTTTTATGGGACAATGTGTACGCTTTTACAATAGGATCCCAGAAAACGTTCGAGAATGTTCTATATCACAATTTAAAAGAGTTGTGAAAAGACGTTTGTGGGTTAAAGGTTATTACCAAATTAATGATTATATAAATGATAACACGCCTTGGGAATGAAATGCTCGCTCCAGTCTATTTCAAAGTATCATTGTCAGAAACGCTGAAATGTGATTTTGTATAATTGATTTTAAAAAATAAGTCCCGCTGAGTTTCTTGCGCCGGTTCTTCTCAGGTCTGAGGCACTAATTTTAGTGAACTGGTGGTAAATTTGACGTTCAAAAAATGAAGCATGTAACTTCTTATTTTGAATAAAATTATTTGACTTTGACTTTGACTTTGACTAGGTTCATTCTGCCTATTCTGCTGTGTGCGGGATACAGCGTGAAGATGAAAAACGAAACAATTTTAAAAAAGTATCACAAATACTATTTGAATTTAATTATCTTTGTCAGCAATAAAAGAAAGTAGAAAATAGTCTTATAAGCTTCGCTCTTTCTATTCTACCATTGTCGTGGATTAATATAAAAAAAATTGTATAGAAAATACAAAAAAAATGAAGAAAAAATGTAGAACTAACGTACTACTTTTTTCTTGCTTGCTTTTTGATTACTGTCTTATATTTGTGAAGTAATAATATGTACCAAAAATCTGAATTTGTAATCGTATAAAATATAACATTCAAGGAATCCTATATTTTTTATGAATTGTACAATACAAAAATAACTTCTCTTGAAATAGAATTCTACATTCTTTTGTTTTTCTTTATCTTATTTTTTATTAATAAATACTCTAGTGGTCATTTTTTTCATCTCTATATATAAAAAGATAGTAAAAATATAAAAAGGATAATAGAAAGCAAAAAGATTTTTTTTTAATTTCTTGTCTGTCTGTCGACATATTTTTGTCCACATTTTTCTCTGAAAGTACTGAACCGATTTACTTGAAAATTTCACCAATTGATTTGTTTTAACTCAACTTAACTACTAAAGTTTAGTTCATCAAAATCGGTTCATTAAAAAAAAAGTTGTCGTCATTTGAAAGAAGTCGTAATTAATTCAACACAGAGATAAAGAACGATCTTGATAGAAATATCAAGTAAATACAAATATTTTTTGGTTGGTTCGTTCATATATTATAATATATGTAACTAATTTAAAAACTGTACAGGAGTTAATATGCAATTATTACAGTTATTTTACAAAGAATATTATGAATCCTTCGAATCAATAATTTTACATTTAAGGCTGTTTCTGGATGAGTAAATTAAATTATTCACTGACATCAGCACATTTAACAGAGTATATTATATAGGTAAAAAGAACATAAAGCTACAAAAATATATACGTGTAATAAATAATTAGCTTTATTTTATTTATTATTTTATAAATATCAAATATCAACAATGGTCGTATTTTTTTATTTAAAACAATCAAAAATTCTTTTACGATAATGTCGTAAAAAAATCATATTAGAAGTCATTATAGTTGTCAATCAATTCTGTTTATTAAATCAATATTCATGTATTTTAAGCGGGCGAAGCCGTGGGCGAGCCTGAATTTCAGAAAAACCTCAAGACCTCCAGTTTTGTACAGAACCCTCGGTGGGCGAGCCCGACTAGCCGTTGCCCGTTTTTTTTATTTCTTATTTTAAACTAGAGTCTACTACAGACGAACTGGAGAGTACAGACTTATGGCGCAGGGGCACAAGCGTGCGACTGTAAATGCCGCAGGTTGTGGGTTCGATTTCCACTTGAGGAAATGAAGGTTGAGGTAAGGAGGAAATCGAGGCGTTCAGTTCCGATATTTTCAACACGCAATACCTCTAGATTTCTTAAGAACGGAATATACTAGGTTCCCTCTGCCTACTCTGCTATGTAAGGGATACAGCGTCAAGCTAAAAAAAGTAAAAGTTTCAATTTTGCCTACAAAATTATGTCTGGCCTAAAGAAAATTACAAGATATAATTATTATTTAATTCAATAAACCTGTTATCTTATACAAAAGTGGCTAATCTTAGTAAATAATCCGTGTTATATTTAAAGATATACAAATGTATTTACTAAATACATTATTTTTCATAGTAATTACATAATTACAAATTGTATTTGTTTACATATAAAAGCCTATCGTTGACAAATAGCTTACTTTTTTTATCTTAAAAATTCTGTATAAAGTGACTTTATGAAATAAATTATTGATTGTCAATGTAAAAGCTTTCTCTTCAGCTTCAAGCTGAATCCCGCAAATAGCAAAGCGAACCTAGTGTTAAGACATTACGTTCCTCACTTTCCATCGCTCGAGACATTGTGTGCTGTGTGGCGGAACTCAACGCCTTACTTTGCCTTGTCACCAGTGTAAAGAAATAAAAATATTAAATATTTTTAATTTCCCAAGTGGTAATCGAACCTATAACCGTCCCGTCTACAATCCACGACATTTCAGTCACAGACATTTTTTCTAATAACTTTTGTCTCGCTTATACTTCAGTGAAAGATTTGAAGATAAAATACACTTTTGCCACTTAAATTGCAAGAGGTCACGAGTAATGCCAAATATGATAGTGCAACGTCGTAAATATATTTGTATAGTTACTATGTATCGATAAACATTAACTTGATAAGGTGCTAATAATTAGTATAAAAGATGGATTCAGTGATCGAATTGGTACAGTTACCTTCTGGGCTGGTCAAGATGAAGACTGTCCTGGCATTAACTTGCCTCGCCTTTGCGTTGGCTGGAGCCTCTGTGGTTCCCCAGCACCACGACTACAAAGTTCAAAATGGTATTTTTAAAATATTTTATTAAATTAATAAATTAAATCTTTAGTATAGGTAGGTCTTTAGATTTAAGATGTATCTAATAATGCATAAATAAAATTTTAGTTGAGGCTGACTTCGCAGTTAAGCAGGAAAAGATTCTCAAGCTCTTCATTCACCCTGAACAAATCGATGAGGAGGCTGACTATTACAAAATAGGCAAAGAATTCGACTTCGAAGCTCACTTGGATGACTGCTCGGTGAGTTATTATATTATATTTAAAAGTAAACTACATATAGATAGACATTCAACATAAAAAGCGTGCAAATAGTAGTACCGCTAAGTAAATAAAATAAAACCAGGGTAAAAATGAAATGATTTTACAATATTAAAAATGAAAAAAACATGTTTGGATGAACTGATTTGGTGCTACTAATTTGACTTTTTTTATTAATTTACTAATATGACGCTGACTTTTATCATAAGAATTAAAAAAATACCCAATATATTTTTTCAAATTAACCATAGGTTGTTTTAATTAAGTTATAACACGCCGACTTATTTTTTATGTTTTTTGTTTATTAAGAAAAATTTTTAAGTTCCACACTTAAGAAAAAAAATATTTAGAAAACATTTCAAAAGTTTAAACGTTTTCTAAATAATTATTCACTTTGTTTTTGTTTACAGAACAAGAAAGCTGTCCAGGAATTCTGGGAATTGTGGAAATCTGGTTTTATGCCAAAAAATGTGCCTTTCTCAATCTTCTATGAAAGACAGAGAGAGGAAGCTGTAGCTCTATTCCATATTTTCTACTATGCCAAAGATTTCGAAGCCTTCTATAATTATGCTGCTTGGGCTCGCGTTCACGTAAACGAGGGACAATTCCTTTATGCTTACTACATCGCTCTGATCCACCGTGCAGACATAAAGGGCGTAGTCGTCCCAGCTCCTTATGAAGTTTACCCCGAACTTTTTGTCAACTCCAGTGTCTGGCACAAGATCTTCCGTATCAAAATGCAAAATGGACTTTCTCATGACTTCGGTGCTGAAGAGGGTGTTCTCCACGAAAATGATCGTTACATTGTATACGCTAACTACTCGGATTACTCATCTTACCACAATGACGAGCATAGGATTTCTTACTTTGTCGAAGATGTCGGTCTCAATGCATACTACTACTACTTCCACTCATACTTCCCATTCTGGATGGACGGTGACCTTTACCCAGCAATGAAGGAGCGTCGTGGTGAAGTGTACTATTATTTCTACCAACAACTTTTGGCCCGTTACTACTTGGAGAGACTTTCCAATGGATTAGGCGAGATCCCACAATTCTCTTGGTGGCATCCTATTAAGAGCGGATACAGCCCCTACGTCGATTTCTATTATTCATTTGTGCAAAGGCCTTCTTACTATCAAATTCCTGTTGAAAAGAACATCGAAGAGCTTCAACTTCTTGATGCTTATGAGAAGAATTTCATCCAATTCCTTGAGCAAGGCCATTTCAAAGCCGTAAGTAATATTCCTAAATTATCCTTCGTTAAAATTCCATCAAGAAGAATGATTTATAATTATTTTTTAATCTTATAGTTCAATCAAGACGTTGATCTACGCAATAGTAAATCTGTCAACTTTATTGGAAACTTCTGGCAAGCTAACGCTGACTGGCACGGCAAGTTTAATCGTAAAGATAACCACAACTCCTATGAAGTTATTGCTCGTCGCATGTTAAGTGCTGCCCCAGAACCAATTGACAAGTAAATATGCCTTAGTTTCTATAATAAAAATTGTTGTACTTCAAAAAAAAAACTTTGCTAAATTATATATTAACTATTCCCTATAAAATACTATGAACATATTTTAAAAAATATTCTCATAACTAATTAAATATGGTAATTATTAGAAGAAATAATACAATTATTATATACATATTTAGAAGCCCTCATGAGGCAGGGGCACAAGCATGTGACTGTAACGCGACTGTTGTAGGTTCTATTCGTATTCGGGGAATTAATTATTACTTATGAATATTTTCAAGCAAAGCAAAAAAGCAAGGCAAAACAGCGCGACGTTAGGTCGGAGATGGAGTGTGATATTAGGTTCTGTGTGCCTCTACACTGTTATATACGGGATACGGCGTGCAGCTAAAAAAAACTTATACGAGTACATATGTACTCGTATTATTGTATCGAATTATTAACATCTTAATAACAAATATTATAAATAAGAGATAATATTACCTCTTATTTATAATATTTGTTATTAAGATGTTAATAATTCTTGTTTATTTTACTTACAGATACCACTTCGTACCATCAGCCCTAGACTTCTACCAATCATCGCTCCGCGATCCTATGTTCTACCAGTTGTACAGCAAGATTCTTAAATATTTTATTGAATACAAGAAGTTTTTGGTACCCTATAGCCAAGATAATTTGCATTACGTTGGAGTTAAGATTAACGACGTCAAAGTTGATAAACTTGTATCTTACTTCGATTACTACGATATTGATGTTAGCAACAATGTATTCTACTCCAAAGAAGAACTAAAATCAAAGCAATGGCCTCACTTCATTGTACGACAACCTCGTCTTAACCACAAGGACTTCTCCATTGAAGTGAATGTTAAGTCTGACGTTGAAAGTGATGCCGTAGTAAAAATATTCCTTGGACCTAAATATGATAGCAGAGGCTACCCTATCAGTCTGGAAGATAACTGGCAGAACTTCGTTGAATTGGACTGGTCTGTCCAAAAATTAGTTAAGGGACAAAACAAAATTGTACGTGACTCTAAAAATTTCTTCTTCTACAAAGAGGATTCAGTATCTGTACATGACATCCTTAAACATCTTCCCGAAGGAAAAGTACCCTCTGATATGTCTATTGAATCAGGCGCTATGCCCAAGAGATTGATCTTGCCCAAGGGTTCAAAGGGTGGATTCCCATACCAATTATATGTAATTGTATATCCCTATGCACCGATTGAGAAGAAATTCGACTCTATCAAAGCGTTCATCCATGACAACAAGCCCTTCGGATATCCATTCGACCGCCCCGTACATGAAGTTCACTTCAAGCAGCCAAACATGTACTTTGAAGATGTGGAAGTTTATCATGAAGGAGAGGAATTCGCGTACAAATACAGCGTTCCAAACTATTTTATTCACAACAATGAGGTTATTAATCACTAAATCAAGAAAAATATAACCGATATTATAATTATTATGTATATACATATATTAGAATTTTATATATTTATAGTTTAATAAAACTTATATTTATTAACAATATTTTTCTATTTATCACTCCTTAATACCTTAACAATTAAGATTTATATCCGTGGCAATTAATTACAAGATAAAATTAATACACAGAATCGATAACACTATTTTTCTTTGCAATATATTAACTTAATTATGTAAAATTGTTACAAAGAAACAAGAAAACATAAATATTAAGAATATTTCAATAAACAAATAAATATCTATAATAGTATAAAATAAAATCGCCCTCCACCTCTTTGCCTTTTTAAGTCTGCGTCTACCGCTGCGGATGTTGATGCAGTTGTCACCATTAGGTTGAATATTTCTCAAGGAAACTTTATATATAGTTTATTATATTGACATTCTTATGTAATTTGACATAAATACGATACATATGTATAAAGTTAAGAAACTTCAATACAAAATAGTGTTCGGGTATATTGTTCCTTGTAATAAGATAAATTTTACGGATAACATATATTCGTGTCGATATATCGGATCACCTGCATTTACAGAATATCGCCCAGTAACACACTCGGCCGCCTGACAGGAAGCGCCTACGAAGTGACATCCTCACCTCTCCCAACTCCGACTCCTGAGCTGCCTCTTCGGTCGCTGGTCGTCTAAGCTGGGACCTGCCATGGGAAACCGTGGTCTCCTCAGCTGGTCTGACTGCCTAGGAGGCATTTTGCTCATCCTACCCTTTCGCTATCTCCTTCCCCCACGAACTCTGACCCAAATCAGTTTTCCCTGATTTAATGTATCTCGCCAGATACTACAGAGAGAGGGTAAACGCCCTGGAACTATTTCCCCGGCTCCCAATCGATTTGGCATAAAGAACATCCGCCTTTTATAAGTAAAAGTTCATCAACGTCATCTATACTCCCCTGGCCCTCACATTTATCTTTCGTTTAAGTATTATTGGTTAAGAGAATAGTAGGTAGTCTATTGCTTATGATTTGTTTCGTTAAAGTATTCTGTTAATTATTTACATTTTTTCGCTTTGGCACCAAGACCAAGAGACAGCAAAAAGTTTAAGAAACGCACGAAATGTCTTATCACTAGGTTCTCTCTGGGTACCTTTTTATGTGTGGGATACATTTAATGTTACATCATTTATATCAACACTTCGCCCCGCTTACCCGTAATATACCGCCTCATAACACAAATATTTATTTGATAAACTGGATTACTGACGTGTTCTAATAATATTATAATGAAGAATAATACCTTTACATTAAGAATCAAAATCTCAGGCAATTAAATAAAACAGTAATTGTACAGCAATTTACAAGTGTGACTGTAAAAGTGACTGGTTGTGGGTTAGACTTCCCCACTCATGGAAATGAAATATTTATTTATAAAATTAAATAAATATTTTCCGGCGGAAAGAGGGGAACGGAGTGTTTTAATACAAGGTTCTCTGCTGTATGCTGGATACAGCATAAAGCTGATTTGGTCTGATTTTAATATATGTAAATCCCGACCTAATAGAAATTTCGGGCTATCGCTTTATTCCATAGATGAATCCTTTATTATCCAGTTAAAGTCAAATAAACAAAACAGGAAAACATAATATTATAACTATATACACCTCACGAAACACAATAATTTGGGAATTGCAGACTGATACTTCAATTTTATTTATAAGTATAGACTTAAGAAGGATCAAATATTTAACGTTTTTGTCCATCCTGGCTTTATACGCTCCCTGCTTAAAAAATGTAAAAGTAATTTTGAAAAACGTCTCCTTTATAGGATGATCTAAATTTTGAATGTAAAATATGTATTTACAGGAAAAAGGAACCTTTATAAGATCACGCTGTTGTCCGTCTGTCTGACTGACTGTTTGTCTGTTAAAAGCCTTTAGCTCAGGTACGCTGGAAAAAATCGAGTTGCAATTCAAACCATATACTCAGATCTACGGCTCCATGATTTCCTGAAAAAAAAAAATCTACATGTACCTAAAAAAAGATATGGCCGTTTCTATCGCGTACTTCCTTTTGACCTAGAATTATGAGAATTGGCACTTAGCATCTCCAGGTAGTACTAGTTTGGGATAAAATATGATAGCTATCGATTTATGGTTAAATCCTAAAAATACTAGCCTTTAAATTTGGTATTTAATCTGCTAGTTCTAGTGAGGCATCAGATGAAAGGGCTGTGGCTAAGCTAAACTTGAATTTCAGGAAAACGTCGAGACCTCCAATTTCTGTACGGAACCTGTCCTGTCTTTTATGTAAAATGTGTATGCATCGTGAAATTATTACATTAAAATTTCGATTTTTTAAAGCATTATGATTCATCTGGTTAAAGAGCTTCATTATGCTTTTTAACCGAATCACGTATATTTACTGTTTTTAGAAACGTATTAAAAAATTGAACGTAGTGAGCTTTGAACCCGCGCCTCTTAGAAAGTATCCAAGCGACCTAGAGCTAGTTTGACCACTAAGCCATACGTTCTCATCAAGCTACGTCGAAGTTTTTATACGCTTTTTACTATTTTTTTATGTTGTTAGTATCTCTATAGGGCGATTTTTTGCCCGGTATCCAAAGATAATAACCTAGAATTCTCATTTGGCAAGAGAGAATGCTGTGTATTAAATATTTTTAACATTTTAAATGGTGTTCCACATTTAGGAAAGAAAAATGCTTTTTTTAGAAACGTATAAAAATTTGAACGTTTAGCGAGATTTGAACCCGCGCCGTCTAACTTAGTACTTTTCTTTCCTAACTATTGAATAACACGTAAAAATATTTAATAAATAGCATTCTTTTTTTTTGTAGACATCTTAATAATTTAATATTTTGATATTTTAAAAAAAATATTAAACAACTGCAGAATGCCTTAAAATATAGTCATATTCAAGAATCTTAATCTCGACTGGAGACATTTGCGTACATACTATCGTTTTTAAATAAAAAATTACGAAACTCACATGCACGCCCACAAAAGTAAAGTTTCACGTTCAAAACGTTTTGCTGTGCAAAATCTGTGAAACATAGATTACATTTTTGACAGCCGAGAATAGAGCGTCCACTTGCTCAGTGAATGCATTCGTTGTCACTTTGATGTCACTTTCATAGGTCATAAAATTAAGATCAACCACCGTAATATAGTTGCGATAAACTTTCGAGATTAGAGAAAGATAAACTTTAACTCAATAAAATGTAAATAATTGGTATAAAAAGTGAATCCAGTACTCGAATAAACACAGTTACATTCCAAGATACATCTTGAGCAGTCAAGATGAAAACTGTTCTGGCATTAACTTGCCTCGTTTTTGCGTTGACGGGAGCCTCCGTAGTTCCTCAACACCACGACAAGAATGTTCAAAATGGTAGTTTTAAAATAATTTAGTTAAAACAATTACTTAAATTATAAATATTAAATCGTTTTTGAAAATATCTTTCTAGATGACATTGTAAATGTATCTAACAAAATTAAAATTAAATTTTAGTTGACACAGACTACATAATAAAACAGGAAAAGATCCTCAAGCTCTTCATACACCCAAAACAAGTAGACCCTGAAGCTGACTATTACAAAATAGGCTACAACTATGACATCGAAGCTCACATCGGTGACTACGTAGTGAGTTATTACAAGATATTTAAAATTTATTTGTAACAAAACAAACAATATTGAGTCATGTTAAATAGTTTAATTTAAGTCAATATTTGCATATTTATACTTTTTAACCAAAGTTTTTATAAGTGAAATAAATATATAATTTGTTTTTTTTTATAGAACAAAAATGCCGTCCAGGGTTTCTTGGAATTGTGGAAATCTGGTTTTATGCCAAGAAATGTGCCTTTTTCAATCTTTTACGAAAGACAGAGAAAAGAAGCTATAGCTTTATTCCAAATTTTATATTACGCCAAGGATTTCGAAGCATTCTACAAAAGTGCTTCTTGGGCCCGTGTTCACGTAAACGAAGGACAGTTTCTTTATGCTTACTATATCGCGTTGTCCTACCTTGGAGTAAGGAACGTCCCAGCTCCTTACGAAGTATATCCTGAACTCTTTGTTAACTCCAATGTATGGCACAAGATCTTTCGTATCAAAATGCAAAATGGACTTTCTTCTGACTTAAGTGCTGAAGACGGTATTCTCCACGAAAATGACCGTTACATAGTATACGCTAACTATTCAGATTACTCATCTTACCACGGTGACGAACACAGGATTTCCTACTTTGTAGAAGATGTCGGCCTCAATGCATACTACTATTACTTCAATTTATACTACCCATTCTGGATAGACAGTGACTTTTTCCCAGGTTATTCCTGGGAATATGTTGGTGAGCGTCGTGAAGAAGTGTACTACTATTTCCACCAGCAACTTTTGGCCCGTTACTACTTGGAGAGACTTTCTAATGGATTAGGCGAGATCCCACAATTTTCTTGGTGGCATCCGATTAAGAGCGGATACAGCCCTTACGTTGATTACTATTACTCTTTTGTGCAAAGGCCTTCTTACTATCAAATTCCTGTTGACAAAAATATCGAAGAGCTGCAACTTCTAGATGCTTATGAGAAGAATTTCATCCAATACCTTGAGCAAGGCCATTTCAATGCCGTAAGTGATACTTCTAAAATTTTTCTTTTGAATTGTGTAAAGTATAATTTATTTATATTTTTTATATCATAGTTTAATCAAGACGGTGATCTACGCATCAGCAGATCTGTTAACTATACTGGAAACTTCTGGCAAGCTAGCGCTGACTGGCACGGCAAGTTACGAGCACGTAAAGATAACCACAACTACTATGAAATTATTGCTCGTCGCATGTTAAGTGCTGCCCCAGAACCAATTGACAAGTAAGGATACTTTAACCGCCTATATGAGTAAAATTGATAAAGCATACATTTTGGGATTTACATATATACACATCCCAGACATCACTAAACATTTTGTCTGTTTGTCTCATTGTTGGTTTGTTTGTCTTTGCTTTTTTTTTTCACTATTATCTCAGATACGGCTTAATTAATTTACATCCAGTTTTCATTATTCTTTTTGGCAAATTCCCTTCCTTTAATTTATTTAGAGTAGAGTAATTTTATTTTTCAATCAATTCATAAATAAAAAAGTTAGGTCTATTTAAAAAGTTGAAAGCGATAATATTGCTATTAAATAAGTGTTCTGTTGAATTGGATAAACACTTAGCTATTAATGTATGTATATTGTCTTTAAAATTATAATATTATTAGATTACGAAAGTAACTGAGATGAGAAAATAAATATTTCTGTACTACAGACGTGCAAAGCCACGCGGGAGCCCACTAATACGTGTTTACGAGAGAAATATGATAATTAATATTTTAATTATCATATTTCTCTCGTAAACACGTACAAAGTATATAAAATAATAATTATAAGAATTATAGTACGTTTATATAGCACGTTATTTTTACAGGTACAACTTTGTACCATCAGCACTAGATTTCTACCAATCGTCTCTTCGAGACCCTATGTTCTACCAGCTGCAGAGCAAGATTCTCAAGTATATTATTGAATACAAGAAGTTTTTGGTACCCTATAGCCAAGATAATTTGCAGTATGTTGGAGTTAAGATTAACGACGTCAAAGTTGATAAACTTGTGTCTTACTTCGATGACTACGACATTGATGTTAGCAACAATGTATTCTACTCTAAAGAAGAACTAAAATCTAAACAATGGCCCCACTTCATTGTACGACAACCTCGTCTTAACCACAAGGACTTTTCCATTGAAGTTAATGTTCAATCTGACGTTGAAGGTAAGGCTGTAGTCAAAATGTTCCTAGGACCTAAATATGACAGCAAGGGCTTACCCATTAGCTTGGAAGAGAACTGGCCGAATTTTGTGGAATTAGACTGGTCTGTACAAAAATTAGTTAAGGGACAAAACAAGATTATACGTTATTCCAAAGATTTCTTCTTTTACGAAGAGGACTCAATATCCGTATATGACATGTTCAAACAACTTTCCGATGGAAAAATTCCCAGTGACGTTTATAAAGAATCTAGGAGTTTGCCCAAGAGATTGATTCTGCCGAAGGGATCAAAGGGTGGATTCTCATACCAACTGTATGTAATTATATATCCCTACTCTCCTAATGAAAATAAATTAGGTTCCCTCAAGGCCTTTATTAATGACAACAAGCCGCTTGGATATCCGTTCGACCGCCCCGTACATGAAATTAACTTTAAGCAGCCAAACATGTTCTTTGAAGATGTAAGAGTTTACCATGAAGGAGAAGAATATTCCTACAAATATAGCGTTCCAAACTATCCTATTCATAACAACGAGGTTGCTAGTCACTAAAAGAAGTTTTTATTTTTATACATTATACATATGCTATAAATTCATTTAATTTATAGTAAAAAAATAAATTTATAAATAAACTTTATATTAACTAATAACATTTATTTATTTCTCTCTCTTGAATAGTTAAGATATATTTTGTCAAAGTGATTTACATGATAAATTCAATACAATCGATTTAATTATTCCTTCTTATTACAAACTTTTATTTAACTTGCTAAAATCAATTGTCAATTTGACCGACTTCAGTTTTGATCAAAATGAAATTACATAGAAATAAATATTGATTGTTAATCTAAAATGAAAAATATTTTTGCAAAACACATTTAATATGGGTATGAATGAGCGCGAGCGCGAGCGAACAAAAGCTGTTATGCTGTAGCGCATATAAAAAAGAATTAAGACTTAATTAATTTCTTGCACCGTAAGAGCTTTTGCACTAGGGGCCGTTCAAGTAATAGTTTGTTTTGTAAAAACGTTCTTTTACTTAATATTTATTACAAAATTAATTATTATTTCATACAAAATGAGTGTATGCTCCCCAAATGTGCGTCTCAACTTTTATAAGTACTCGTTGACCTACAATACAATATTGTAATTGGTACTGAACCTTCGGTAGGCGAATTTGACTTTCACAAGAATGATTTTTTTATAGAAAGCAATGGTGAAAATTATTTATTAGAAGTCTTGTCCTGCTTAGACTTTTTAATTGCATAAACATTGTTAACGCGATATCATGCTGTATATTTATATTTTTTTAGTGTATCACATTATCTTCCATAGAGCAGAATTAAGAAAAAAATATTTGTAAAAACAAAAACCCCGACTGCATCAAGCTAAAAAGAAAATAAACAAGCCCAATAGTTTATTAGGATTAACCGTCGGAACCTCTTTAAATTATGCGGGGTTCCTAGTAAAGATTTTATTGATTGAAGAATTACTTATAGGTCCCGACTGTTAATCCTAATAAATTATTGGGCTTGTTTATTTCCTTTTTAGCTTGATGCAGTCGGGGTTTTTGTTTTTACAAATATTTTTTTATTTTTCATTTTTTTGTTAGAATTTATTATAGTAATGATAATCATGATATACCTTTTTGAAATCCTGAAATTAAGCTCTTGAATTTGATACCCATATTGTGGTATTCGAAACGAAAAATTTTTTTTTCACTAAGTCCAATGGCGTCCCACAGCCGCCATGATTGTTTTTTATTAACGTCACCTATCTAAGAACACTTGGGCTGCTAATACAAATCTAATGATACCTCAAATATGTAAATCTGTTCAGCGGTTCTGGAGATACGAGGTAATAAAGAATATTACATACATAAAAGATACGCGCGAAAAACATAACCCTTCCTTAGCAGTCGGGAAAAAAGAATTAATACTAAGACACACATCATTAAGTGTTAAGGTTCTCCGCTTTCAAACTGGATTACGAGTAGTACCATTGTCACTAACAAAGTGTCCGGCAGCGGAACAGTCAGTTCAGTTTCAGTTTTTGATTGTTCAGATTAGATATAAACGTTTGTCTTCATATTTGATGATTTTATTGTAAGTAATTTAAGAGAGGAATTTCTTTTATATTCCATTACGATTGCTGTAAGAATTCGTAAAATGGCAGTTTTAATATTTCTCTGAGAATAATCCTCATATGAAATAATGTATATTTATGTTACTATTTCGAGGAGAAAGATGTGAAAATCAAGTTTTCCAAATTGAGGGCAAAAAAAAGCTAAAAGAAAATTAACTTTTTATGCACTATGGAATAAAATCAAACGTTTATAATGCTTAAAAAATACTTGTCTTACGGTAAAACATTACCTAACGTCTTTAATAAGTTAGTTTTATTTTTCATTGAATTAAGTATTGCTTGTAAGTTTTATGGCAGTAGGTTTAATACTGTTAGAAAAAAAAATCACAAGCAAAAATGTATAGGGGAGAGGGGGGTAGCTTAGAACAGGGGCACATTTGAAAATATGTGTTAACAGAGCTATTTTAAAAAGAAATTTTGGTAGATTTTTTTTGAGAAATGGCAGCACTAATCTACACACGTGTCACTTGTCACCATATATGAGAACTAGTTGTTGAGTTACGAGGAGTGCTTGATTTTGAGTAAAATTTTATGCATTTTTCAATAAACGCGTAAGGATCGCAGGGATCCAATTCAAGGTATATGGTTTTATTTTTTCCTCTTTTAGTTAGAATGTTTCATATATCATGCAATAAACTAGAAATTACTACAATTTTTAAGCTTTTACTTGAAAAAAAACGTTTGTAATTTTTCAATTACCACTGAGGCAGTTTTGAACAAAATAAAGGGGGCAGTTTTAAATATTATTAAATGTAAAAAAATACCGCGAAAGAAAAACAAAACTATACTGAACTTTTCTTCACAAGAAACTGACACAAAAATGCATTTGGAATCAGAAGAGGAAGTGACAATTTACTGTGAAGAGAATGAAGATACTGAAACCTATGCGTATGAAGACTACGAAATGGAATTAGACTACAACTTAATGAATATTGGAGACTTCGTTTTAGTGAATGTCTCATCATCTGTGAATAGTAAAAAAGTAGCTTGTATATTTTTTCTTTTCTGAGAAAGAGGACAAGTGCTACGTTAGTTTTTCAAAAGTCTTACGTAGACTAGACTTGAGGCCAGTCATGGCGCAGCGGCACGAAGTGTGACTGTAAAACCGACTGGTTGTTGGTTCGATCTCCATTCGAGGAGATGAAATATTTACTTAAATTTATATTTCCATTTCTTCGCTCTGGTGTCGAGGCTAAGCGCGGCTTTGAGTTCTGCCACTCAACACGCAATGCCTCCAGAATTCGGCAGAAAGTGGGGAACGGAGTGTCTTAACACTAGGTTCCCTCTACCTACCGTGCTGTGTGTGGGATAAAACGTGAAGCTGATCTTTATTTTTTACGTAGACTACTTCCTCAATTTCAGTTGCTGGTTACGACACGTACTACATCCATGTTTTCCTTTAAATTTAATTTTTCAAAGTAAAGTTCAAATTAGGGTAGTAAGCTGTTTATTTAAAAAATATTCTGTTTTATTTTCATACTATTAGATTTATTCTATAATTGATCCCATAATGTTAATTACTTCTAGGAAGCCAAAGCTACTTTTTTGTTTGTTCGTTTTTTAAAGTCTATTAATAATATTAAAGTTATTTAACACTAGTACTAGTACAATCGCAATATTAAACTAGGTATATTATTATTTTAAGTTAACATGGTACTGATATTTGATCTCCATCGTTTCTAATGTTAAGTTTATTAATAAAGTTACTTAAAAGTTTGATAAGCCTTTTAATTTCATTGAATTCGATGATAATTTAAAACTGCCCCATATATGTTCAAAGCTACCCCGGAAGGGGGGCAGCTTTGAACATTTGATCACTGTTACTAAAGTAGATATTGCACCTTTAACTTATATATTTTTCTACATATGATGCTACGATTGTGTGGCACAATAGTTGTACTAAGCATTGTGAAATAGTAAAGAAGTTAAAAACTGTAGAATTTTTAGATATGACACAAAGTTTAAAAATCGTTCGAATGTGCCCCTCTCTCCCCTACAGTTACACTATTGTGGAAGCATTGTGTGTTGAGTGTTGACTCAATGGCGCGCTTTTGCCTCGACACCATAGAGATGAAATAAAAATATTTAATATTTAATTTCCTGGAGTAGGAATCGAACCCACAATCTATTCTAGATAATATAATAATGTTTCCTAACTTCTAATAAGGGTTATATTTTTCGAGCGTATCTTGTATGTATGTATGTGTTATTCTTTATTACCTCATATCTCCAGAACCGCAGAACGGATTCACATAATTGAGGTATCATCAGATTCGTCTTTATTAGCCAAGTGTTTTTAAATGAATAACGTAAGAAAAAATTTAACATGGTGGCATTGTGAAACGCCTGTAAAAAATATTTTACGGATATTGCAAAATGGGTATTAAATTAAAGGGCTCAAATACAAGAATTTTAAAAATATATATCATGAATATCATAACCGTAATACTAATTATAATAAAATATTATTAAAAATAATAAATCCGACTGCTTAAAACTAAAAAGAATAAAACAAACTCTGTGGTTCATATGGATTATAATAGTCGTCCCAACTTTTATAATATTTTCTCTCTGTTATCTTCAACTTTTATATAGAGAGGCCGGTCGTGGCGCAGCGGCACGAGGTGTGACTGCAAAACCGACTGGTTGTGGGTTCGATCCCCACTGGAGGAGATGAAATATTTACTTAAATATATATTTACATTTCTACGCTCTGGTGTCGAGGTTAAGCGCGGCGTTGAGTTGTGCACTCAACACGCAATGCCTCCAGAATTCGGCAGAAAGTGTGGAACGGGGTCTCTTAACACTAGGTTCCCTCTGCCTACCCTACTGTGTGCGGGATACAGCGTGAAGCTATTTTTTTTTTCTCTCTGTTATAATTCTTCACAAGGAAAAAAAACTTTCCCTTAAAACTAAATTGGGTCCCAACTATTAATCCTAATGAACCACTGAGCTTGTTTTTTTTTAGTTTTAAGCAGTCGGGTCTTTTGTTTTTATTAATTATTATAAAAAAATCTTTAATAATTATATAAAATAAATTACCTCTTTCTTTTCATCATATGTGCCATTATTTTTAAGAAAGAAACTCTAATCCATTTAACGAATTTTAATGAAAATGAGCATGTACAAAATATGAACTATAGGGCCACATACACGGGGCCCTGACGTTCCAGAAAATTTTAAATAACATATAAAAAATTAAATTAAATTAAAAAAGGTAGGTAGGTAGTAGGTAGGTAGGTACATAATGTTTTTAATATTTATATTCGGTTCTGTACTGAAGTGCCAGTACCGAAGTAAATTGTCAAAAGCGAACGTTTTTAACATACTAAATAGTGTAATTTAATTATGTTATTTTTTTTAAATTATAAAAAATAGTTATTTATGCGTTTTTTAAATGTAATCGAAAACTACCTTTATTAGTAGTAGAAAATAACAATAAAAGATACTTGTTTTTTTTCACTTTCGATACTTTGGTTAGGGATCATCGATATATCTATATTTATTTTCATTATATACCTATGTTACGATAATATCTCTAGAGCAGTGATTCCCAACCAGTGGTCCGCGGACCACCAGTGGTCCGTAGAAGCCTAAATGTGGTCCGCGAACGATTTTAATTTTATGATTGGGGATGGTGAGGCGAAGGTTCTGTTTAATTATCACAGTTAATTTTTAATATACCTATATGAATAGTGGTCCCCGCTACCAAGAATGATATAAAAGTGGTCCTTGATCAAGAAAAGGTTGGGAACCCCTGCTCTAGAGTAATCAGAGGTTAAATATTAATACAATCAATTTCTTCGCCGCGGTGTCACACTGACAATATCATAATAACACATGTCTTATCACTCATAAGAACTTCACGTAAATACACAAAAACACGAAATGAAAAAAAAAGAAGAATTTTAGTAGATATTTATCAACTAAAACATAAGTTTAATATAATTTATTTATTTTATTTTTATTTACTTATTCAGAAATAAATAATTATTAAATTAAATTGGTACCTAAAGCTAAAAATTAAATCAGCTTCTCTCTCTTAAATTGATATTTCTATTCCTTCGCTCAGGTGTCAAGGCAAAGGGCGGCGTTGACTTCCGCCTCAACTCAACACGAAATGCCTCCAGAATTCAGCAGAAAGTGGGAAACGGAGTGTCTTAACACTAAGTTCCCTCTGCCTACCCTGCTGTGTACTAGCTACAGCGTGACGCTAAAAAAAACTAATTACTTGACATGTTTTATTTCAACAACTTAAATAAATTTAAAAAGTAAATATAAAAAGTCTTTTCAAAACATCTGTTTTCAACATAAATATTTTACATAATGGCTTGGCATGGATTAAAAATTATAATGCACTGTGAATAACTAATAAGAAACATACAACCGGATCTATTTATTTATTAGCATATAGCGTACCTACATAAATAGTATATAGGAAACCATTGAGAGAGGATTTTCTAAAATACCTACGTGACGGATAAAACAGGGCAGGACTATTAACAGTCGAAAGTACAACGAGTGAAGTGCGAGTCGGAGACGCCCCCGAGCTATCTGTACCAAACCAGAATTGGAAGTCAAAAGACAAAATAACATATAAAAGTTGACAAACTTGAGTTTGCTATATTATATGCGCCCGTATGCACTCATTTTGTATAAAATTAACTACAGTTACAAGTTGTAATAGTTTTTATCAATAATGTGAACATAAGTCTCCATTTATAGTAGGAGAGCCCACGATGCTAAATCAGGACTCGAGCGTCATAGCCATGTCATCCAACAATCAGATAATGATTGTGGTTAAAAATAAAAAAAAAAAATGGTCGAATTCTAAAAGGATGTGTAAGTGAAGCTGAAAAAAAGCTCTTAAATATTCCTTCAAAATAAAATACGCCACGCCACGCTCAAAAATGTCGTAACAACGTTTTTTTACAACTTTGTAGTCCCCCCCCTTCTTTATGTCACTCTCAAATTGTCAGATTAGTGGAATAAACATGATTTAGCAAGTAACTAACTCACTCGCTCGAGAATTTTAGAAGATATTTTTTCTCATAATCTGATCCTGGGCTCATATTTGGTGAAAGTACTTAACTCAGTACAAGGAATCCGAATAATTTGCCAAGTACATTAATCTGCCGCGCTTTAGTAAATTCCGAAGTCTCAGCTTCAGCTCCCCTAACATTATCGATTTTTTTTCTTCATTTGTACTGTAAGGTCCCATTTCTTGCCAAATTTCATAATTATAAGCGGTGAAAAGTTAAAGTTAAAGTTGAAAAGCTAAAGTTTGAAGGGGTACAAACTTACTTTGTATGAATACTTTTTCTATAAATGTATAAATTTACACATTTTGAATATTTTCCTTTATTTATATTGTTAGTTGTTTGCTTTGTTGTTGCAACAAATTTCTTTATTATAGATCCACGAGCACCTATATTAATGAAATATAGGTTCTCAATACGCAGAAAATCTTATAAAATATGCAGAAAATTGATTAATAGATTTTTCTTTAATCTTTGGATTGCATTGACTTAGAAACTTGACTTTTTACGTTTTTCAGAGGACCGTAAACCTGAATATTTAATATTATTTTAAGCTTGATACCTACACGCGATCGAGATAAGAATTCTTGACAGACGGAAAGGCGAACATCAAAGTGATCCTATAATAGTTTTTTCCCTTTTGAAGTATTAGTTACCTTTAAAAAGGTAGATATAATTTTTATATTTTGAAGATTTGAATTTAACATTTATATCTTCAAAATACAAAAAAAATATGTTTTTTTACGGTAAATTTTATGAACGAAAATCAGTACCAAAAATATAAAAGTATTTAGTTTTATTTAAATCCATTTATAATGGTAAATATTCAATAGCCACATCATATTTAAAACGTTCACCACCGTATAAAATCTATCTTAAAGAAAATATTACGCAATTTTACCCTTTTATTAGCTTCTAGCGGTTATGTTAAATGTGGCTTCAGGTAATGCATTATAATAAGTAATGTCTCTAAGATTTACGATGATATTTCATTCTTCTTCCAAAAAAAAAAAGTATTTTTATTGCAGAAGCCAGTCGTGGCGCAGCGGCATGACTGGTATGATATATGAATGTATTATGTATGTATTGTAAATAATTATTATAGCTTTATTTTAAGTTTGCTGTATTCTATTTTATTAGTGGTCAAGCCTTTTTTTAACAATATCGCCGCCATTTTGAATTTGCATTTTTATAAACTGTGCTTTGTTCACATAGCTGACTTTTCGTGTGATACCCATGACAAGGGTGTTTTAAAAGAATATAAAATGTGACATTTAGTAGCGGTGGCCATCTTGGGTTTGTCATACTATAGAGTATATATTAAAATTATATAATCAATAACAAGTTCTTTGAATAAAATTGAATAAATTTAAAACCAATTGATCAACAGAAAGGAGGTAAAATTTCAATTACTACAAGTTCGAGCCATGACGATATCAAGTTAAATAAAACCGTTTAAGATATGTGATAACTTTCCTTCCGAAAAAGGCAATAATGTAACAATTAATAATTATATTAAAAATTTTATTGAATTTGAAATGTTCATGTGTAGGAATATATTACATACAATATTGTATGTTCCTACCAACGTAACTTTGAACGCATGTACTCGTATTAGGAAGTGACAGTATTATTTCGCTTTCTTTAAAGTTTTTTAAGTTGCTTGAGTTTAAGCTAGGACAAATAGGTAAAATTACACATCTCCTCTACAAAAATTTAAAATCTCTATTATAATAGCAAATTTTAAAGTGAGGAACAGAATGTCTTAACGCTAAGTTCCCATGTTTCGTATGCCTGCCCTGCTATGTATGGGATACAGCGTGTTGCTAAATAAAACATATAAAATATTTTAAGAAAGCTCTGTTTTTCAAATAAAAAATTATATCTTCGTCTCCAAAGGTGCGTGGGGTCAAAAAGGGCGACAGATAACGCTAAAACTCATTATTGTTACTGTGCGTTTGATAAAATTAAACAAGATAACAAGTAGCTTTCTAGTATAAAAGATGAAATATTTACCAAAATCAGTACAGTTACCTTCTGGGCTGCTCAAAATGAAGACTGTCCTGGCATTAGGTTGCCTGGCCTTTGCGCTGGTAGGAGCTTCCATTCTTCCTTCAAAGGTTGAATACAAAGTCAAAAATGGTATGAATGTTAAAAATCTAATTTAATATTTAAGAAAAATTTACAAAATGAATTTAAATGTTCTTTATTAACAATTTCTATAAATTTCAGTGGAACCTGAATTCGTAGCAAAACAGGAAAAAATCCTCAAGCTTTTCATCCACCCAGAACAAATCGATATCGAGGCTGATTATTATAAAGTAGGCAAGGACTATGACATCGAAGCTCACATCGATGACTGCTCAGTAAGTTATTATAGTTTATTTAAAAATATTTGCAATGAAATAACTAAAAAATATTTCTAAGTTAAAATTCATATAACAATAGTCTATGCTTTATATTTTACAGAACAAGAAAGCCGTCCAGGAATTCTGGGAATTATGGAAATCTGGTTTTATGCCAAGAAATGTGCCTTTCTCAATCTTCTACGAAAGACAAAGAGAGGAAGCTGTAGCTCTATTCCACATTTTCTATTACGCTAAGGACTTCGAAGCCTTCTACAAAATGGCTGCTTGGGCTCGTGTTCACGTAAACGAGGGACAATTCCTTTATGCTTACTACATCGCTCTGATCCACCGTGCTGACATGCAGGGAGTAGTCGTTCCAGCGCCTTACGAAGTTTACCCTGAACTCTTTGTCAACTCTGACGTTTGGCACAAGATCTTCCGTGTCAAAATGCAAAATGGAATCTCGTCTGACTTCGGTGCTGAAGAGGGTGTTCTCCACGAAAATGATCGTTACATTGTATACGCTAACTACTCAGATTACTCATCTTACCACAATGACGAGCATAGGATTTCTTACTTTGTCGAAGATGTCGGTCTCAATGCATACTACTACTACTTCCACTCATACTTCCCATTCTGGATGGACGGTGACCTTTACCCAGCAATGAAGGAGCGTCGTGGTGAAGTATACTATTATTTCTACCAACAACTTTTGGCCCGTTACTACTTGGAAAGACTTTCCAATGGATTAGGCGAGATCCCACAATTCTCTTGGTGGAATCCGATTGGAAGCGGATACAGCCCCTATGTCAATTATTATTACTCATTTGTGCAAAGGCCTTCTTACTACCAAATTCCCGTTGACAAATACATTGAAGAGCTTCAACTTCTTGATGCTTATGAGAAGAATTTCATCCAATACCTTGAGCAAGGCCACTTCAAAGCTGTAAGTTAAAAAAAATCGGAATCTATTTAAGTGCTATATATAATTACGTTAATGTTATATCTTGTTTTCTAGTTCCAACAAGATATTGATCTAAGTGACAGCAAATCCGTCAACTTTGTTGGAAACTTCTGGCAAGCCAACGCTGACTGGCACGGCAAAGTTGCTCGTAAAGATAACCACAACTCATATGAAGTTATTGCTCGTCATATGTTAGGTGCTGCCCCAGAACCAGTCGACAAGTAAGTTTATTTTTTTTTAAATATACTCGTATACATCAACAAAATATTGGTTCCCGCTTATAATAAACTAATTGTTATAATATTTACCGTATAAATGTACATATCTAATTGTTTTAATAAATGAGCAAATAGCTTTTGAGGTCATGTTTTTTTCGTAGTTGTGGCTTTAACAATAGGTATTTATTTTACTTACAGATACAACTTCGTACCATCAGCTCTAGACTTCTACCAATCATCGCTCCGCGACCCTATGTTCTACCAGTTGTACAGCAAGATTCTTAAATATTTTATTGAATACAAGAAGTTTTTGGTACCCTATAGCCAAGATAATTTGCACTATGTTGGAGTTAAGATTAACGACGTCAAAGTTGATAAACTTGTGTCTTACTTCGATTACTACGACATTGATGTTAGCAACAATGTATTCTATTCCAAAGAAGAACTAAAATCTAAACAATGGCCTCACTTCATTGTACGACAACCTCGTCTTAACCACAAGGACTTCTCCATTGAAGTTGACGTTAAGTCTGACGTTGAAGGTGATGCCGTAGTAAAAATATTCCTTGGACCTAAATATGATAGCAGAGGCTACCCTATCAGCCTGGAAGATAACTGGCAGAACTTCGTTGAATTGGACTGGTCTGTCCAAAAATTAGTTAAGGGACAAAACAAAATTGTACGTGACTCTAAAAATTTCTTCTTCTACAAAGAGGATTCAGTATCTGTACATGACATCCTTAAACATCTTCCCGAAGGAAAAGTACCCTCTGATATGTCTATTGAATCAGGCGCTATGCCCAAGAGATTGATCTTGCCTAAGGGTTCAAAGGGTGGATTCCCATACCAACTATTTGTAATTGTATACCCTTACGCTCCGATTGAAAAGAAATTCGAATCTATCAAGGCCTTCATCCATGACAACAAACCCTTCGGATATCCATTTGATCGCCCCGCACATGAAGTTTACTTCAAGCAGCCAAACATGTACTTTGAAGATGTAGAAGTTTATCACGAAGGAGAAGAGTTCGCCTATAAGTACAACCTTCCCAACCATTTAGTCCACTATAATGACGTAGTCAAACACTAAAAGGAGAGAGAAAACTAAACGTTGTTATTTATGTATTATGTATATAATACGAACGTTCAAATTTTATTGATAAATAAAAGTCATTTATAAATAAATATATAATTTTATTAAAATTTTAATAATAACCTGTTTTGAGTAAGCACAAATTATGTTTATGCGTAATACTCAAATCCGTCATCATATATCAATACAACTATGCTTTATATTAACTAATTCAAATGTGGAGAAAAATATCCATTTTGTTCATTTAAGCTTTCCTTATGAAAAATAGTTATGTTGAAGAATTTATAATTATTAAAAATTGAATTATTATTTACTAAAGCTTGTCTGTGAAATGGGAAACCAAATGGTTCCGATAAATAAATAGATAAATTTGGATCATCTGTATCGTCAATGGGAGTTAGTAAAAC
>JAATLQ010015038.1:0-63789 GCA_013421005.1 Heliconius erato x Heliconius himera | reverse complement strand
CCGTCATCATATATCAATACAACTATGCTTTATATTAACTAATTCAAATGTGGAGAAAAATATCCATTTTGTTCATTTAAGCTTTCCTTATGAAAAATAGTTATGTTGAAGAATTTATAATTATTAAAAATTGAATTATTATTTACTAAAGCTTGTCTGTGAAATGGGAAACCAAATGGTTCCGATAAATAAATAGATAAATTTGGATCATCTGTATCGTCAATGGGAGTTAGTAAAACAAATAAAGTTAAGTTAAGACCTTGATCTAAACCTTTTGGTATCATCAAATTTTCTGGGAATTTAAATGTATCGTATTTATTTTCGAGTGATGGCCTTTGTTCCATATTATAATAATCATCAAATGAGTACTTTGTTGAAAATTCGTTAGAATACTTTATGATATTCAGATCCTCTTTTAAGTTTTGAGTAAAAGAATCAAATTCATAAAACTTGGAAAAATCATTGAAACAATTAAATAATTCACACTGAGGACCAATGAATAATTTAACTAGAGCAGTTTTATTAACATGCGAATCAACTGTAAAAGCGAATTTAAATGGCATATGCTTTAGTCTTTTTTGTCTCGCGGTAAAAACTAAAGGAGGCATTTTATAATCATAGTTATCTCTATGAAAAATGTTATTTATATTGAATTCATAGAACTCAAAATAAGTAGTCATTTTAGTAAAACTAAAATCAGTGATATCAAATTCCTGAGTTTGATATTTAGAAAAATCATAAGGCTGAAGAGTATTCGAATACTCAGTAAAATATTTTAATAAATTTTCCATCATGTACCAGTACATTGGATCACGTAGTGTAGTTTGTGGATGATGTAGTACTGAAGGCGCTGGATTGTATCTGAAATAATAATAAAATATGTAGTAACTTTATTTTATATTTTCATAGGTCACCAATATAGCTGTAACGCTATTGATTACTTAATGTTGTAAATAATTTATTATTTTTGGTTAAGGAATTATTAATATATTTTAATCATATATTATTATTATAAAGATTATTAAGCTTTAAAATTTTTGGCCGTTAACCAAAAAGTGTTTTGAGCTTTAGTGGACTTGGAAAAGGCGTTTGACAAAGTTGTAAGAGCGAAATTATGGGAGATACTACCCCGGTACAATGTGAACGGACGCTTGCTGCAGGCTGTAAAGTCTCTTTACAGCCTGCAGTAAAGCACTCCCGCGTGCGAGTAGGAGGTAGGCTGGCATGCCACCCTGGTTTGACATCCGATCGGGTATTGTTTATGTATATTGTTGTGTTGTGTATGTATATTGTTTATTAGTCTATGTATTGTATAATGTTAGAAATATCTATATATCAGTATATTGTTTTGTTTATATCTAATTTCCTTTATTGTTTATTAATATACTTTTTAACTACGTCCACCACCCACCTTCTTAATATTATAACAGTTTCTTTTCGCCCTAAAGGTTGTTTGGAAGAGATGGCTACTTAGCCATAAGGCCACCTTTTTGTACATTTGTTTTCTTTTGTTTTTTTTTTGTGTATTTTATATGAGTGGTGTACAAATAAAGAAATAAATAGAAATAAATAAAGATGAATGCTGTGCAGGTGCGATCTCTTCGTAGGATATGCGGAGTCAGCTTAGCTGATCGAATCCGCAATGAAGAGATACACAGAATAGCAGGTACTAGCGTTGTCACGGTGAGAATGAAGAAGAACGTGCTCAGTGGGTTTGGACACGTCGAACAAATGAGTGAATAAAGAATGCCAAAAAAGATTTATGATGGAAAAGTGAGCGGTAAGAGAGGTAGGGGGAGACCTCGATTGACCTTCGAAAACACAGTATCAAAGATACTGAAGGAAGGTCACGTAAAAAGCACCGGTGGACATGTATGAAGAGGTTGACGACAGTGGACGAGGCGAAAAGGTACGTAGTGTTTGGCGCTCCGTTCTCTCTGACTACCTCGCTAGGGATAAAGCGTGAAGCTAATTATAGTTATAGTTATTAAGCACAATCGAGGCCGGTCGTGGCGCAGTGGCACAAAGTGTGACTGTAAAATCGACTGGTTGTGGGTTCGATCCCCACTCGAGGAAGTGAAATATTTATTTACATTTATATTTTCTTTTCTTCGCTTTGGTGTCGAGGCAAAGCGCGGCGTTGAGTTCCGCTACTCAGCACGCAATGCCTCCAGAATTCGGCGGAAAGTGGGAAACGGAGTGTCTTAACACTAGGTTCCCTCTGCCTACCCTGCTGTTTGCAGGATACAGCGTGAAGCTGATTTAATTTATGAAGTTCAATGCTTACCTATCCGTTGGATAACCTTTACCACCATATCCATACAAGGATCTTATGATTTTAGCGTTTTGGACACTTTCGAAATTAGCTCTTATAAGTTTAGATATAAGGTCAGCATAATTATCTTCTGTTAAAGTAACTTTGGTTCCATTATCCTGTAATTAGATATTTTACATGACTATTGATAATTTAAAGCTGTTCAAATTGTGAAGAGGATGTAAATACAATCATTTCTGAGCTATGTAAAATTTAATTTTTCCTAAGAAATAGATATTTAAACCAAAATCCAAATGTGTCGAAGAAAATATTACTGTTGTTGTTATGATTCATAGGATATATAAACTGCAATTTAACAACTTTCCATAGTCGCTCATTGGGTCCTCAAGGCTTGTTAAATGGCCTTTCATTGAACAGGTGCATTGTTATGCATGTGTGATAACATATACAAATCGTTTTTTTTATTTCGATTCAAATTTCGATTGGCATTGTTTTATATTAACTACGTTGCCATATTAGATTTAAAAATAATTTACAAGCAAAATTTAACGCTTACCATAAATATGACACCTCTTGTTATACACTCTTTAATAGCAATATCTATAGATTTTACACGTGCATAGTCTTCATTCCATTCTGCTCTTATAGACGACCTTGAGGGGAATGGAAGTCCATTATCATAGGACAAGTAAGGAATAAAGTCATCATAACAATTTGATTCAGCAGATATATTAAGATGTTGTTTTTCTAGGTTATATCTGGCTAAAAGTTGTTGATGAATAAAGTAATACTGCTCAGCGTATCTTGGATCTATTCCTGTTAATTCGTCCTTGCTCATCCAAAAAGGATACATCAGGTGCATTCCATAATAATAGCTATTAAGGCCAATATCTTCTCGAAAATAATCCAAATGATCTTTACACTCCTCGTTCAATAAATGCCAACCAGAATAATTTGTATTAATTGTAATTTTGTCATCTACTCTATAAAATTGTTGTACCTTAGCTTCTTGTGGATCAAATTTTCCGTTCTTTGCTTTTAATTTAAAGGCTTTTGTAATAGTTTCACTGTTAACAAAATAATTTGGTTTTGATATAAAAGGAGGGTCTTGATCTTGTGTTAAGTTATCTCTAAACAACGAAACCAGTCTAACAGCGTAGTCCACTATGTCTGAGTTTATATTATAAGAAGCCCAAGTTTTCAATGCATCTATTTTGTCATTGTCGGCTAATTGCAAGAGACGAAACAGTGCTATGGTTGCTTCTCTCATATTGTCATCATATATGTTAAATGTTAGACCTTTCATAATGTGTCCCTTTTCCAAATGGTTGGTTAATATATTGTAAGGCTCATTATCCTGAAAGCAACATAACACGACGTGATAAAAATTATATTATTGTTATATGGCGGTTATGATTTAATTCTATTATTATTATGCATACATGCATCGTTGTTTTATTACAACGAGAGAAGCCGGTAAGGGCAAAACGTTTTTGATATATCAAAAAATAAATTGATGCTTACCGTATTAACAATATCAGCTAACTGTAGTTTTGATATTTTTTGTACTTTTTGCGGTGAGTAGCCGGATGGTATAATATACTTAATATATGCATTATCGTATTTTACAAGCTCTGAAATTAAAAAAAATTGTACTTTTTCTGCAAAAAGTCAATATTTTTTTAAGAATAAACAAAATATTTCTTTGTCTTATAAATATTTTTTTTTTTCGCCAATTTTGCCAATACATGTATATTATCATATATCATGATTATAGTTCGCTTAAAAGGGGAGCCCATTACACAACTACACTAAAAAAAAATCAATCAAAATACTTTTCTAGTCCATACCTCCTTCATTTACTAGACTGTGGAGTTCATCCGTTGGCGCAGAGAGTACAGTCCCAAACAACAATAAACACAATAGCATTTTTTCTATAGTTTTAAAAAACATGGCACATACATTCACTGTCACAGACTAAATTATGTAAATTGAGTAAACAACTTATATGTACCTTGCTGTCACTATTTCTGTTCTCTCAATTGAAATCCTGGGGTCGCTTAAATGGTATAATTTTCAAAGTACATTCGCGATGATATGGTATATGTATTAATTAAATAATATATAATATATAAATATATATACATAAATAAGTAAGAGAAAGAACCAGGCGTTTTAATTAGCTTACAGTTAATTAAAACAATGAATTTCTAAAGGCTTTTTAATAATTTTCTTTTTTATTTTCAAATTATTCGAAAAGAAATAGAAATAACAAATTGGTTTTAATTTTTTTATGAAAAAACAAATTATTTAGCAAAGTTTTTTTTATTTGAATCTTTTTAATGTCCATACTATGCCAATAATTGAATATGACACTAGCGGCCGCTCATAGCGTCGTTTGCGATGACTCTGTTGCCATTGTCAGCTAAGCAAGGAGAACCTAATATCAAGATACTAAAAGGAACAATAATTGAACAACTTTTGCCTTTGATTTGTTTGAACTGTTATGTTTTTTTTTTTCAGTTAAACCAGGTTTTTTATTTTAAATGGACATTGTCTATCACAATCAACAACTTACCCAGGCAGTTTTTCATTACTATTAGGTTGATCATCAGAAGACTCAGATTTTCTATCTATAAATTTAAAATGTCCATCATTCTGAAATACTAAGGTTGTAGATCAGAGGTCCTGCCCAAACTGATTTACTATAAAATTCAATAATTACATAAAAAACGCGTTCAGAATCTTCAAAGAGTGATCAAACGGATAAGCGGCCAAGCTAACAATGAAATAAAAAAGTCAAATGAAAATGCTAAAAACCATAGATTAATACTTATTTAGAGAACGTATAAAAATTTGAACGTAGCGGGACTCGAACCCGCGCCTCCTGGAAGCCGACCAGGCGCTCTGACCACTAAGCCATACGTTCTCGCCAAGCTACGTCGAATTTTTTATACACTTATTACAACTTATTTATGTTCTCTGTAGGGGTTCGAGTCCCGCTACGTTCAAATTTTTTTTATACGTTTTCTAAAAAAGGTATTTTTCTTTCCTAAGTGTGGAATTACACTTTAAAAATGTTTAAAAATATTTCAAAACTAGTATTCTCTCTTGCCAAAACGACAATTCTTAGTAATTATCTTTGGGTAGCGGAAATTTGTAAAAATATCTCTACAGAGATGCTAACAACATAAATAAGTTGTAACAAGCGTATAAAAATTTCGACGTAGCTTGATGAGAACGTATGGCTTAGTGGTCAGAGCGCTTGGTCGGTTTCCAGAAGGCGCGGATTCGAGTCCCGCTACGTTCAAATTTTTATACGTTTTCTAAATAAGTATTTTTCGTTCCTAAGTGTGGAATAACACTTTAAAAATGTTTAAAAAACCATAGATTACTTTTTTATTAATGATTTACAAGCTATGCATAATTTTTTAAAATATCTTCAATGTTCACATTTTATTACAATTTTTTGGACCACGTTATTGCCGTATAGCAACTAGTATAGCCTCTGTCAAGAATTTAAGATCTTAAGATTGCATAAAGATATCAAGCTAAAATGAATATCAAATATTAAAACCTGTGGTCACTTGAAGCAAATCAATCTGCTAAGTCATCGCAATAAAACAATATGAGCATTTATAAATCGACTTTGCTGCATTCTGTAAGAAATTCGCCGTGTAATTAAAATATTAAGAGTGCTTCCCGTGGACCTACAGTTATAAAATTTGGCCTGGTTTACTATGGTCTTGCAGAAGCGAGCTATTCGCACAATTAAGAACTTAGGCCCTAAAGATTTTTTTAAGGCAAAAAAATAAAGAAATGAATATATTCGTATTGACGGTTACATTTTTGAAAATGGTTATAATTTTACCAAAATGTGTGATGTACATAATATTAATATTATATATATACTAGAAATAAGAGTAACCTGTAACCCGATATTGAGTCCGTTTTTTTTTGGAAAACTTCTAAGAGTTGTGAAGAGGCGCTTGTATGTTAAAGATTAATACTAAATTAATGATTTGATGAATTGGTAGTACTACCTGTAGATGTTAGCTGCCAAATTTCAAAATTATAAGTCAACCGGAAGTAGTCTATTAATTCTAATAGTCTTTATAGTGTCGAATACGTGTTTTTGCGATATAAACGACCATATCTTTTTTTTAAGTAAAAGTAGAAATAAGATTTTTCAGGAAATCATGGGACTGTAGATCTGAGTATATCGTTTGAATTTCAACAGGCGTTCTTATATGAGTCGCTTTTTTTCTTTAAAAGATACGGAATCTCAAAAATTAAGCATATAACTTTTTATATGGAATCAAACTATTTGATTTTGATTTTGAATAACTCTCGCTATAAAACCAAGTACATCAAATTTAGCTTGTAATTTTTGACGTAAAATACGTAAATATTACGAAAGAGGTAATTATCAAAATATATTTGTCCATAACACTATATAATAAGTTATGAAAAATTATCAGATATAAATATAAGTGATTTTATTAGTTTTGTCAAAAAAAATACAAACTACTTTTCCGAATAACGATACAAAACTGTACATACTTCAGGAAGCAAAATCCAATTGGACAATTTTCCAATTGTAACCATGGCACATGTCTAATTTCGGTTAGGAGGTAATTTGTTCTTAAGTGCCATTATCTCTTGGAATCCTTTAACTATCGCTGACAGCTTATATAACTGTTCTATTCATATTTTATTTTATTTTTTTGTTATCACACAGATAACGAACAGGCAATTTTACGAAAATCGAATGGAGAAAAGAGAACTAGTGTGTTAATACTCTGCCTACCTTGTAATACGGCCAAATTGTTAAAGTGCTTTCTATCGAATTTTTAGAAAACCTAGTGCTTGACCAATGGTTTTTTTTAAATGTTATAAAATATTAGTCATATATTATATTTTATTATATACAAATTTTATGTGATATCAATATAAAATTTAAATAATATATAATAGTAAAAAGTATGTAAGGAGGTAAATAGATTTCGTAACTTTCGAAAAAAATCTTTCGAAGCCACAGTTATATTAGTCATCTTAACGTTTAATCATTATATAAAAGTTTCAAAGTATAGAAAATTTAAAAGATATCACAAGCTTAAAAACTATTTAAGCAATCATAAACATAAATATCTAATTAATAGAATGTCATTTTATAAAAAAAGCGATACAAAATATTCTTCTACTATAAAAAGATCACGTTAATCTTAATATTAATTACTAACAATGATAAAAAATGATTAGTCCAAACAGTTTAATAAGTTTAATGACCTTTTCAGCGACATTTTGCAGATACCTGACATTTATTTCTTTTGCCAATATTTTTCTTGGTGTACATGTTTAATTATTTCGTATTTATTCATTCTGGTGCGGAGTATTAGAAATTACAGAATTTAAGGTGTTCTTAAGTTCATCTCTGTTCTTGTTCTTGAGATATTTATAAATAAAAATGATTCTTAGCTACATTTGTAGATATCTTTTTATTTAATATGTCTCATCTCATTGAGGCCGGTCGTGGCGCAGCGGCACGAGGTGTGACTGCAAAACCGACTGGTTGTGAGTTCGATCCCCACTCGAGGAGATGAAATATTTGCTTAAATTTATATTTCCATTTCTTCGCTCTGGTGTCGAGGTTAAGCGCGGCGTAGAGTTCTGCCACTCAACACGCAATGCCTCCAGAATTCGGCAGAAAGTGGGGAACGGAGTGTCTTAACACTAGGTTCCCTCTGCCTACACTGCTGTGTGTGGGATATAGCGTGAAGCTAATTTATTTATTATTTATTGTATTTTAATATGTCTCCTTTACCCTTAAAGTAAAAATATAGACAATGTGTACATAATATTAACACTGATAGTCGTTAAAAAAGAATTCGTTTGAATGATGGAATAATCTTCTTTGCGTGTTCTCTATATATATATATATATATATATATATATATATATATATATATAAATATATATATATATAAAGTGATATTGGCGAAGTGATTAGTGGAACGCCATAAGTTAAGAACAGAACAGAACAGAACAGTACAGAACAATAAAACTATTCAAGGGCTATATTTGAAAGAAAAACAGCGTATTCATGCGTTATAAATATTAGCATATAATTGTGAATACATTATATTTCGTTACATTTAAATTATTATGAGAATAATAAACTGGAACGAGCACATTACTAACAACCTATCTATAAGATAGATCAAACCTGGGCACGGTTAGTTTTCATCATCATCATCATCATCATCATATTATGCTAATACCGCATCGATTTGTACTAATGAAGTCTTATATTTCATAAGTTGGTATACAATGTAAAAAACTAAGTGTATTTATATTAATACTATAGTAGCAATAGAAATTTGTTGTTTATTTAATCGCCAGTCATCATCTCCATGAATTCTGAAACAATATGAAAAATTGTATTTAAGAAAATATCTATGTGAAAAATAAATTGAATAAGAATACATTTATTTATTTAAATGTATATTTTCATTTCTTAGTTCTGGTGTCGAGGCAAAGCGCGGCGTTGAGTTATGTCACTCAACACGCAATTCTTTCAAAATTCGGCGGAAAGTGGGGACCGATGGTACAGTGTAAAGCTGATTTTTTAATAAAGTAAAATAAAATAAATCAGCTTCACGCTGTATCCCGCGCACAGCAGGGTAGGCAGAGGGAACCTAGTGTTAAGACACCATTTTCCATGCAAATGTAAATAAAAATGCAATATAAATGTAAATAAATATTTCATTTCCTCAAGTGGGGATCGAACCCACAACCAGTTGATTTTACAGTCACACTTTGTGGCCTCTTTAATAAATTAACATATTTAAAAAGGCCTAATGTAAAAAATAATTATTAAATTAATTAAAATAATTATTAAATGAATACTAACCATCGAAGTCCACGGTACCAGAGCCATCAGTGTCAATTTCAGCGATGATGCCGTCTAAATCGGCGTTGCTAAGTTTGTCGTCGAGTGCCGCAAGAATTTCCTTCAGAGTGGATGTAGTAATGTAACCGTTGCCTTCACGATCGTATAACCTGAAATTGTTAAATGGTTTGTTTGTAAGTAACATTACATTGATTGATATATTTCTCATTGAGGCTTACGTACGAGGAAATTTAGATCTTACTTTATACAATATAATTTTATAAAAGCTTTAAAATATCTCTTTAGAAAAGATATGTTCAAATGTGTTTCTTAAGTCGAGATTAAACTTAGATAGTTGAACCTTATGTTTTTTTCTACTCTCAACTCTTTATTCCATATGTTCATAACATTTTTTTACTAAACTATACGTATATGTATGGAAATGTTTTATTTAAACTTCTTTTTGAGATAAAGCAAATATTCTTATTAAAAAAAATCTTATTTTACTTTATTACCTGAAAGCTTCTTTCAGTTCTTGTTGCATGGCTTCAGCATCCTCTTCTTCTAAGAAGTGGGAGGCGATGTTACAAAATCCATCGAAGTTGATTTTGCCAGTTCCTGTGTATATAAAAATAATATAGTTGCAGCGAAACAATAATCAAAAAGCTCAATTATTATTTTTTAAAAATCAGCTTCACGCTGTATCCCGCACACTGCAGGGTAGACAGAGGGAACCTAGTTTTAAGACAATACGTTCCCCACTTTCTACAGAATTCTGGAGGCACTGCGTGTTAAGTGGCAGAACTCAACGCCACGCTTGTCCTCGACACCAGAGCAAAGAAATGGAAATATAAATTTAAGTAAATATTTCATCTCCTCGAGTGGGGATCGAACCCATAACCAGTCGGTTTTACAGTCACACATTGTGCCCCTGCGCCACGATTGGCCTCAATTAAAATTTAATCAATAAAATAAATATACTTAATTAACTATAATTGCAATTCATGTATCTAATTTTAAATCAAATCTATGTGTGCATATGAATATTCACACAAACTTAAATAGAAGAGACGCGTTTCAAAGGTAATGGAATCTTGAAGAGACACTCGTACTAAAATAGACTCATTATAACGTTCGCGTGTAAAAATATTCCTGTATCTTTGAAGACGTCGTCGTGTAACGTGAAGCTACAGATTTGATGATTAATGCTTCTTGTTATTTTTATGAGGCTAATAAATTAGCAACACATCACATTTATGAAAAAATTTCAAGTGGCAGGTAATTTTATTAGATATTTAACATTTAACATTTTTTTTTTTTTCAAAAAGTTTCTCTTAAATCATATTTATTTGGAATAGCACAACAGGTATTTAGGTAGGATCAAATTATTTCGAAGTTTAAAATCTAAAACTAAATGTGATAATTTTCATTATTTACCTTCAGGATCATTTTCATCGATGAGAGCCTGGAGCTCAGAGTCATCGAAAAGTTGACCCATGGTGTTCAGGATAGTTGAAATCTTAAGGACATCAATGTATCCTGATTTGGTGGTGTCGAACATTTGGAAGGCCTTGCGGAGCATGGCCATCTTCTGATCATCATCAGTATCCTATAAATATTAGAAAGAAAAGCTTACTAATACTGAAATTTAATTAAAAGTTTCTAATGACAAGTACAATTGGAAAAGAAAAAATATTATCACGCATTAAAATTGTTTCTAAGTTGTTGAAAACCGTAAAATTAGATGGAAATTGAGTGTAGAAAATTTACAACAGACAATTAAAATTTTTGAAATTAGCCAACAACCATTGGACTTTTAATTAGTATTAAATAAATTCACTTAATTATACAATAAGCACTTTTCACAATATATCACTGTAATGTATATAATACATGTGTAACACGTTCAAATCCTCACCATATTGCTTTAGAAGTATAAGAAGTTGTAACAAGAACCGAATCCGAGTGCGAGTGTTGTTACACTGGATTTTACATTCATGTAGCACCCTTATTTATAGACCATTCCTCCGACTAAGAAATACGAAAATAAGTAAAAATCAGCTACTGTCTTTTCTCGTGGTGATTCGATGACGTTTCACACACATCGTCAGTGTTGATACGTCAGGCGATAGAAATATAGCAGGCGATGAAAACATTTGATTTAATTCATTTTTATTATTATATAGAGAAATATAAGTCAAGCTTTAGCTATATTTTTTTCTTTTTATTATCATTGTATAGATTAACATCTATCGTATCATCATCGTATCCTGCACATAGCAGGGCAGGCAGAGGGAATCTAGTATTAAGACACTCCGTTCTCCACTTTTCATCGAAATTGCCTCCAGTATTGTGTGTTGAGTGGCTGAATTCTAAAAGAAAATATAATTAAATAAAAAAACTATATCAATTATAATCTTCTACAATTTTGTCACCATTTACTGCTATAACTGAACATTTTTAATTTGTAGTTAACTCCTAAAGTGTTTCTACATACAAACACATATTGTATGTTACTAAATATTTACAACAACACAGATGTACGAAACTCTCATGTCCAAACTAAAACGTTCCAGAAATCAAAAGGTATGCGTTTATTAGGCAATTTCCCGATTAAGAACAGGAAATTCCTTAGACCAGCCGTCGATTCACAACAATCCAAAGAAAATATTACGTGTGGCGACGTCACACGCTGGAAGGACAGACGCCAGGCCAGGAGTTAAGTACTGTTTTGCTGAAAGTAACTTAAAAGCTAACTATAAAATTCATTTGTCATTTAAACAACATACATAAAATCATTATTTGAAATATTATTTTGTTCACAAAATATTTAAATAAATGTCATAGTTTTAATGAATATCTATTTTATTAAATTAAAACAAATAACAAAAGTCATAATAAAATACATTTTAATAATACAAAATAAGTTCAAAAATAAGTTTCACAAAAAAAACAATGAAAAGTAAAGTTCAGCAAAGTGATGTTATGCGCCATTAATTTGCCACCACTGGCCCGTGCAACGAGTTATACGCAACGCCCGAGCAGATATAGAATGTCGGTGATCGACTATAATTTTTGTTTTCTCATACGACTACGAGCGCCACAATGTGAACGTTGAGAACATGATTAACGCCCACGCTTTGAACTTATTCACAATAAGATTAGAAAATACGATTTCCGCATATCTTTCTGCTTGTTTGTATGTGTGTTCATATTAAAGATGTTTAACAATGAAAAATTATATTTGTATTTATTATTTTTCATGAAAACAGAAAAAATAATAATTAATATTATTTTCTCAATTAGTTATTTTGTCTTAACATAAGAAATGTTTGACACAATGTTAGGATTTCGGACGGAAAGTGGAGAACAAAGTGTGTTGACACTAAATTCTGACTCCGTTTGATATATAATATAGAAATAAAAGAACTTTCATACTACCATTTGCCATGTGTCTAATAGGTAATAACTGTAAATAGCGTGACTTAGCTTATTCACAAATACTGAAGAGATATGCGGAATATCTTGGCTTCTCAGATCTACCAACTATTTCTGATTTATATGTGTGATGTTGAGGTATATTTTATTTATAACGATTCATCCAAACGTCGATATAACTGTTTGTGGGCGGCTATTAGTTGAACTATCGCTTTCAATTCCATTCAGTGTTTTTAAATCCTTGACACACTGACTTTGATATAAATAATAATATTTTAAATTCGATGACATATAGATTAAACATGGTTCCATAGTTATTTAGGATTGCGGAAGTTTGGGAATATTTTAGATTCGGTTGCGCTTTTTCTGCCCACATAGTTATAGTTACAAAGCATGAGGTGTTTATAGTTTAATAATCAAACAATAAGCAAAAAGATTGTCAAGAGTGAATTGGACTCGCATACCGAGGGTTCCGTACCAATTTCAGGATTGTATGTCAACGGGAAGATAAATTTATTAAATTTGACAAACTTAAATTTGCGGACGTATGCACATATTTTGTATAGAACGAACTACAGTTATAAGTTTGTAATATTTTTTCTATGAAACATCTATAAATTTTAACTTTTTGTGCGGCATCAACGGCTGTACCTTTTGATTGTGTTGGTTTAATAGTTAATTTTTTTTCAGCACTAACGGACAGTAGAGTATTTGATATAAATTTCAGCTTCATACCTCCACACGTTCCTGAGTATAAGGGCTTGACAGACGGACGGACAACAAAGTGAACCTATAAGGGTTTCGTTTTTTCCTTTCCAGATACGGAACCCTAAAAACTATTAATTTAAAACACAATTTTTACATCTTTTGCAAAATCTTGTAGTTTAATGTCTGTGTATAAATGATTTTTTTAAGCTTTACGCTGTATCCCGCACACAGCAGGGTAGGCAGAGGGAACCTTGTGTTAAGACACTCCCGTTCCCCACTTTCTGCCGAATTCTGGAGGCATAGCGTGTTGAATGGCAGAACTCAACGCCGCGCTTAACCTCGACACCAGAGCGAAGAAATGTAAATATAAATTTAAGTAAATATTTCATCTCCTCGAGTGGGGATCGAACCCACAACCAGTCGGTTTTACAGTCACACCTCGTGCCGCTGCGTCACGACCGGCCTCAATAAACGTTTCGACGTATAAATGATAATTAAATATATTTGATAAATAATTATGTTAAATACGAATAAATAATTGCTGGGGTATTCTAAACATAATAATTTCTAATAATAGTATAACAAATATTAATAATAAATATAAAATAAATTCATAAAACATTTCATTTTAAACAGAGAAATAGAAATAAGTTATTTTCATATATTCTTATCCAGTTATATAGATAATCCTTAATTTTCATTGAGTTTTAACTCTCTCACGTCATATACTCGTATATGTACCGCTATGATTTCAATTTTATGAAGGGAGTGTTACATTTTATGTTAAAAGTTAAAAACTTAAGACTGCGGGCGTATGCATTCATTTTATATGAAATGAACTACTAATAGAAATATATAATATTTTTTAATGAGATATGTGTAAATTTTCACTTATTGTATTTTTTTACTTTATTAGTATTGTAAATTTTTACTTCGTGCCAAATTACAGAACTATAGGTCCAAAGGAAGTAGGACCCTTTAAATGTTGATGACTTTCCGAATTTTAAGCAAAACGATGGATAATAAAATGCCTGTATCTTTTGATTGAGTTGACTTTTTTTGAGCTTTAGGGAACCGTACAATACTTGAATATTTCATATTATTTTCAGCTTGATCCCTCCACGCGATCTCGAGTGTTGACATACGGATAAAAAATATTTAAAAAAATACAGTCGAATTGATACTCTTTTTCTTACAGAACGTGTTCAAAAAGTGATCCTATAAAGAATGCTAAAAATGTATTTATATATAATTTAATTAAAATTTGTAACTTAGTAGAGACTAAAATTCTGATTTACAACATAGAAATAAATTACTCGATACAGATGCTTCATTTTAATTAAATTTATTAGTGTCAATGTATAATATAGAATGTCCATTCGTATTATATATTAACATGTTAAACGTTATAATCAATAATAGATCGGTCAATGTCAAAATAGATGCCTATTAATTATATGAGAATGCATTTGCTATCTATTATTGTTCACTGCACAGATCACACTATCGTATAGTACAAGCAAAACCTTTGACTTTGTTCGTATTTAACTTAGGAAGTTAAAAATAATATAATAAAGTTATAATATATATGTATATATATATATATATATATATATATATATATATATATATATATATATATATATATATATATATATTAAATCAAAATATTAAAAAAATTTTAATAATATATATACGCTATTATTTTTATTTGTGTTTATTATAGTATCCGAATCAAATTTAGTATTAAGGTGTTTCTTCTTCTTTTAATTACTTACAGAGCTTTGACCGTGAAAAGTTAACAGAACAACTTTTTTCATTTATTGTAACGTAGATATATATACAAGTATTAGGATTTTAATTTTTAAAAACCTACATTTTTTAATTTGTTACTTGATTTTGTAATAAAATTTTATTGTTATTGTCCTACATTTCTAAAGATTAGTCATATAATTTATTGAGTACATCTGGAAGGGTCGTGTTAATTATAGGCATTAAATCATTGCTTTCCTGCATGCTCCAAGGTAGGTTATAAAGAGACACGTTGGATGGCTTGAAATATTTGCTGTCTAGGAATATGCCAACAAGATGAAACACTGTCACAGATATATTGCTCTTAAATGATATTTAACTATTTATTTTATCATTTAACCCGAAATAATGCGAAAATTTTAACGTTTCGCTTCTGGGATTCGAATCATAGGTGTCAATGGAGTGGAAAATATAACTTTATTTTGGCACTGACCAAAACAATTTTCCTTGCAGTATTTACTTGCGGGATCTGGATGCCAAATGCAAATAATTCTTTAAATAGGTCCTATGATGAATGGTTTGGTTGTTGCGTTTCTATACTATACTAAATTAGCATTTCTATTATGATATATAATTAATTGTAAAATATAGTTGTAGTCTCCTACATCATTACAGATTTAATCTGGACAAGTGTTGAACATGGCAATGGTACAAGATGTCTAATTACCGACACAGTAGTTATAGCTTCAAATAAATATTTCATTAGTAACGAGGTGTCCGAAGTTGATTTTATCGTGGTGTGTTCTGATGGTATCACTAAAGGATGTTTATTGCTACTGTCATAATAATGTCACACATTTACATTTATAAACTGGCATGGGTAAGGTGCGGACGATTTTATTCTTAGTAAATGCCAAATACTGGTTAATATAATTAATAATGTTAATAAAGATAATGAAACGTTAATATTTAAAGATATTTATGCTTAGTTAAAGTAGATGGAGTAAAAAAGCTATTTTTATACATACATATATACAAATTCTGGTATAGTTGAATCAAAAACTTTTATCTTTCTAATTAATCCAAAATTATATTTTTGATAATGGGTTGGGTAAGTAGGCTTGCTGCTGAGATATATCTCACACAAGAACAAACGTTTCTAAAATAAAATTAAGGTTTTTTTTTGCCGCTTTTTTATTTCTCTTTATTTTTTTATTTTTGTTAAAAGTGCTACGTATTTTACAGTCCATAGTGATATATTATGGGTTTAAACCAATGTTTATATATATGTATATAGCAATTGCAATAACTATAAAAAGTGCTTAAATAATTCTATTAAAAAATCAAACGGATAGAGAACAAAATTTCACATAATAATTTAAATTATTATTTTTTGTTTTTAAATGCATAGTGATATTGATCTGGATTATTGAAATTATTTTTTTTTTCTCATAAATTTTCGAAATTATTCATTAGATAAGTGTTTAATTTAAATATCAAAAGCAAATATAACTTTTTTTTTTCAGCTTCACGCTGTATCCCGTACACAGCAGGGTAGGCATAGGGAACCTAGTGCTAAGACACATTGTTTCCCACTTTCTGCCGAATTCTGGAAACATTGCGTTTTGAGTGGCAGAACTCAACGCCGCGCTTTGCCAGCGAAGAAATGGAAATATAAATTTAAGTAAACATTTCATGTCCTCGAATGGGGAACGACCACAACCAGTCGGTTGTGGGTTCGATCCCCACTCGAACGTTACAGTCATACTTTGTGCCGCTGCGCCCGACTGGCCTAAAAAAATTAACTTTTTTTAAGACTGTAGAATAGTTTCAAGAAAAAAAAATACTTTAAGAAAGTATAAAATATGTTACGGAAGCTTTGTAATCAACTGTAAAATATTTTTGTTTGTATTCTAGTCGTTGTCACTTCAGTGACCGATGGTTTTTAAATTTTGTGCGATGAAAATAGGGAAAGCGTAACATCGTTATAAAATATTTGGAACAGTTCCAAAAATAATGATAGAAAATCGAAAAATAGTTGTAATAAGTTTTCATTGTATTGTGTTTTCTTAAATAAAAGCTGTTTTTTTAATACACTACGAAATTTATAAATGTGACTCTATAGAAATAGGTAATAATAACTTTAATTTACTTATACTACTTGTACTTGTACTAGTTTATGTAATGATTTTATATAATTTAACTATAATTATATAACAACAAGTTAAAACCGGCGAATCCACGTTTGTATCGTTCGTTATAAGGGAAAACAAAAAAAAAAAAATTTTTTATTTCCTATTTAGATTCCAATAATAAAATTTTGTAATACATTTTTTTATTTTTTTATCAGCTTCACGCTGTATCCCGCACACAGCAGGGTAGGCAAAGGGACACTCCGTTCCCCACTTTCTGCAGAAATCTGGAGGCATTGCGTGTTGAGTGGCAGAATTCAACGCCGCGCTTAACCTGACCCACCAGAGCGAAGGAATGTAAATATAAATTTAAGTAAATATTTCATGTCCTCGAGTGAGGATCGAGTCACACCTCGTGTCGCTGCGCCACGACTGGCCTCATGATCATTATTTTGTTTTTACAATTACATTGTATATATATTGAGAGTATGACTTAAACATATTTTACTAACGAATTTAACAAGATATTAATATTCAGATATTAACTTATAGTAGGAATAACTAAATAAAATTACTTAATATATTAAATTTTATTTTTTTCCACTCTACCAAACATCAAAAATAAATATTAAAAAATAGGCTACAATTATAACTTTTAAGTAACTCTAATATTATTCAAATAATTTTTCATCAGAATCTATCTTTAACGGCTTAAATATTATATTAAATATGTTGGAGAATCTTTTATTTGGCATCTTTAGTAGAAAATGTGGCTTAATGGTCGAAACATCTTCTATAACTTCATCGTTGTCATTATTTTTTAATTTATCTATAGAGTCAACGAGATATGTATTATACTTGAAATTTGAATCTGATGATGTCTTATCAAATAAGATATTATTTTCTTTATAATCCGTAGTAATTTCGTGATTTAACTCAGGAGTTATGTATATATTGTTATTTATGACCTTAACATCTTCCAGTTCTTCTTCTTTATCCATGTCATCTTTTATTATATCTTGACTATTGTGTTTTTGATATTTGTTTTCTTCTCCTTTAGCTGCATATTCCGTTCTTTTTCCGAAATTCTTCTTTTTGGATTTATAATCAAATGTTTTTGTACCAAATTTGGGCTGTATTGCCGAAGCTAGCAATCCACTTGGAGCTTCGTAATTATAATCAGTAGGCTGCCACATTCCACTATTCGAATTTGAATTGTATGTGTTAATTGGTCTACCACCTTTATTGCCAGAAGCAGATTCAGTTTTATGTGTTATTATAATATCTTTGACAAGAGCATTAGGAAGATTAAAAAGCTGTTGAATTTCAATGTCTAAATCAAGAGGGAAACCAAGTGAAAAGATTGCATCATAATTTATTTCCATATTCGTTGTTGATCCACCTCGAGTAGGTTTAATATAGGGAGAAATAAATACAAAAATATGTAAAGGTAACCCTTCTGGAGTACCTTTGGGCAAAATTAAGCGAGAAGGAAATTCAATTTGGGACCAAATTGATTTTAAAGGTAAAGTATCTATTCCAAATTCAGCATCTGATATTCTTTTACGAATAGTTTCTAAAGAAATTAAGTCATCTGATAATTTCATCATTTCATGTGATGCTCTAGTTATAAGATTAGAACCTATCTTTAAATTATATTCGAAACAATCTAATAACATTAACATATTTTTCTTTTCAATTAGCTGGCCAGGCATCATTTTTGGACCAATGTACACTCTCACTAAAGCTTTTTGCGCAACAAATGATGAAACGCTGATTTTAAAAGCAAATGGTTTGCTGCTTAATCTCGATTGACTAATTTTTACTTGGAATTTAGTGTCCTCATTTTCTGTTTTTAGTGCATTAGTGACATCGAACTCGAAATTTTCAAAACTAGTCATCATTTTTTTTATTTCTATATTTTGTACTTCTACTCCAGGAAAATAGAGTTGGTCTCTAGTGTAGCTAGGTAAAACTCGTAGAGCGTTATCAACAATATCAACAATTTTTTTATTCAACTTCCAAAATAGGGGATCTCGTACATTTGTCATAAAATGTTCTAGGACTGAAGGTTCGCTGAAAAGTCAATATATATTTATATATAAAAATTTTTATTTCAATTTGAAGCATAATTAAGGCGATATACTGTTACAAAATATTAGTTGAATATTACTATTAGTATTATGCATATAAATGTTTCCATATAAGGATTTAAATTATTTGTTACAGGCTATGAATGGATCTTTAAAGGCAAATCAAATGATCAAATAAAATGATATTCTTTGTGAAATTTTATCATTATAATATAATAGAAGGGTTAAAAACGATTAACGTACCTCGTAATGCTTTTTTCGCCACTCAGCAATTTCAAAGCCAGATTTTCATAACTATTTTCGCCTCTTAATAATACCTCCATTAAATGATCAATAATTTCAGATTTTTTAAAACCTCCATCTCTCTGTAAATATTTAAACTTTTTATAATCATTGTAGAATTTAGTACATTAAAAAAATATAAGAAATAAAGTATTATATTTACCATGTGAAGAACCACGGTAGGAATATTATTTTCAATATTTTTCAATAGTCTTATAATCTCAATGTCACTGTTACTTGATGAGCGACTAAAGTCTTTACCATTTGAATATATAAGCATAGGATCATAAGAATACAACTCATTAAGATTATCCCAATCGAGCCCTTCCAATTCAGGTAATCCATTTGAATACCTTTCCAGGTTATAACGGGCCATCATCTGCTTAATTACGTGATATAAAGATTCTCCATTACTGTTCGAGTAGCGTGAGTTACTAATCCAATCTATAGCTCTCATTTTTTTCAAAAAGTAAAATGAATTTAGGCCAACATCTTCATGAAAGTAAGCCAACTTGTCGTCACCCTCATCGTAAAAGTTTGTTGTATAATTCACATCTAATATGTAAGAATTGCCAACATTACGAACGTAATCACTTAAATCTGTCATTCCACCTCTTATTAGTGATGACGCTTTTAAAATAAAATCTTTTCTAACGAAATAATTCGGTAACAATTCGTAAGGTGCCGGTATCGATATTTTTTCAGTATCACGTCTATTTAAAATTGCAAGATATATGGCGTCGACGAACAGTCCACAATTTACATTCTGACGCGCCCAGCAAGCAGCTTTATAAAATGTATCAAAATCTTTAGCGTAGAAAAGTATTTCGTATATAATTTTAAGCTCATTAAAATGTTCTACGTTATATTCCGAAAATATTTCACCTTTTTGCAATAAACCTTTATTAGCTCTTAAATTCTGTAAATTATCAATAACATCTGGATCCTGTAAAATTGAAATAAAGGTGATTGATTTTAATAACTATTTATTAAAATATAGTTGATTTTGAGGCAAGTCGTGGCCCAGGGGCACGAGTGTGCGGCTATAAACGCGACCAGTTGTGGGTTCGATTTCCAATCGAGGAAATTAAATATTTATTTAAATTTTTATTATTAATTCTTTACTCTCGCCGCCTTCAGGTCTGTCACTTAACACGCAATGCTCCAGAATTCGGCGGAAAATATGGAACAGAGTGTCTTAACACTGCGTTCCCTCTGCCTACCTTGCTGTGTGCGAGACACAGCATGAAGTTGAAATCGTTGATTTTTAAGTTATTCTAAAAAACTCCTATATACTTTTAACATTTTTAAAGTGTTATTTTACACTTTGAAAAGAAAAATACTTATTAAGAATTAATAAGAGTATTTCGACGTAGCTCGTTGAGAACGTATGGCTTAGTTAGTCAAAGCGATTGCACGGTTTCCGTAGAGACGTCGGTTCAAATCCTGCGTTCAAAATTTTTATACGTTTTTTTAATAAATAACTCCTGTATATTACCAAATAAATTCCATTATAAGGATCTAATTTGAACTCTTCACTTAAACGTGTTATAGTAGGATCTGCACTTTCTTCGCAAACATTTTCAAATAATGGAAGCAACAATTTTTGTATATTAACCCATCCAACTGGTACTGTAACTGGAAATAAGCAAAAAAGAACATATAAATAAATTAAATATTTTTCTTCTTCGGAGTATTCACTGTTAATATTCGTTCTTCTTTTCTACAATGCTCCCCAAATAACTTTTTGCCAAATTTAATTTTTCTATGTGCAGTGTTTTCAACTTTGCTTTATTTGTCAATCAGAAATGGAAAAGTTATATGAGCGCAGAGATAAAATAGTTGAATTTAATATTATCTAATATATTATTCAAGTTAATTTATATTACTTATGATTAAAAATACGCTGTATCACGCACACAGCAGGGTAGGCAGAGGGAATCTAGTGTTAAGACATTCAGTTCCCCACTTTCCGCCGAGTTCTGAAGGCATTGCGTGTTGAGTGCGGAAGCAAGCGGAACTCAACGCCGACCTTTGTCTTGAAACCAGAGCGAAAAAATGAAAATATAAATGTAAATAAATATTTTATTTCCTCGAGTGGGGATCGAACCCACAACCATCGATTTCACAGTCACACTTTGTGGCCCTGCGCCACGACTGGCGTCACTTATGATTCATTGATGGTAATCTATATAATCAAAAATAAAAATGATATTAGACTAAATGACCATAAATTATTCTTACCAGGACTCATATCGATCGCAGAGGTCGGTTCCTGTATAATATATCCCCTAACTTGCAGAACTAGCACAACTAAAAATAATGTTATCTCTTTCATTTTGAATTAACTAATGAATATTCTCAAAATATTTCTTTCATTTTATACTATTATATAAAATAAGTTCACTGACACTATTTGTTTCAATTACGAAACGATAAAGGGTTGAACGGACTAATAAATAAATACCATGACAAAATTATTGTTGGAATGACAAAGTTTATTAGGTCGATAATCCTCTTTGTTTATAATAATTAAAAGTATTATTGCATTTATTTTACACAACATAAATATACAGTGGCGTAGCTGGGGGGGTGCGAGCGAGGGAAAGAAAAGGGACATCAAAGTCTACGATCAATTTTTCAAATGTTTTTTCAATCAAGAATGTACAAGAAAAATTATAGAATGAAAATGAAAAATACAATATATATAGTCAATACTATTGATTTTGAAAATGTGATTAATGACTTTGCTAGTCAGAAAGCGCGTAATGTCCGTTTTTAAATTTTTGCAATAGTTTTTACCAAAATCTAATGTTATAACATATATAGTTATTATAGTTTTAAAGCAATAAAAAAATATATATCTACTCTATTGTGTTTTGAAATCTGAAATTATTATGACCATTTTAAAGGGCATCTAGTCCTAAGCTGCACCAGGCAGCGAATACCTTAGCTACGCCACTGTTAATATATAATCAGCTTCACGCTGTATCCCGCACACAGCAGGGTAGACAGAAGGAACCTAGTGTTAAAACACTCCGTTCCCCACTTTCAGCTGGATTCTGGAGGCATTGCGTGTTGAGTGGCAGAACTCAACGCCGCGCTTTGCATCGACACCAGAACCAAGAAATTGAAATATAAATTTAAATAAATATTCCCAACCATTCGGTTTTACAGTCACACTTTGTGCCACTGCGCCACGACTGGCCACGACCTCTACGCGATATTGAAATAAATGGTATTGACATACGGACAGATAGACAACAAAGTATACCTTATACTTTATAAACGGAATCCCTATTCCATTTTACCTTTTGAGGTACGGAATCATAAAAATAAATGAATCAACTAAAAAAGTATAAGAAGAGAAACGGCAGGTCTTCCAGGCTATAGAGACTTGATCGTTGGTGGACTTGGTGTAAAAGTAGTTTAAGTAACTTTCTGCTTAAATGGTTTACTTTGTACCTGTCGATATATGTCACCAATATAATAGATATAAAAGAACCTTGTTATTGGAACAATATGATAGTTCATTATACAAAGTAAAAACAACTTTTAAAAGATAAGAGTATTAAAGTCCATGCATGTGTAATAACATTCTAGGTATATTGATAAATTTAAAACAAATTACCTCAATAACATATTTATTGTTCTATATGACTTAATAAACGTAATACATAAATAATTATGTTTGATTTATTATTCTTATTTGAGATTCTATTTAGAGAGCATTATATTAAATTCTTATTTAAAATATATTTTAATAAATAAGTCTTGAGGCCATTCGTACTGTAGCGTACGACTGTAAATGCATCATGCGAGGCTGTGGGTTCGATTTAATATTTTAATTTCTTTCCTTTGGAAACGAGTCAAAGTGAGGCGATGATTTCTGCACCTCCAGAATTTGACGAAAACCGGAAAGTAGGGAACGGAAATGATGTAATCGAAACGGAATGTCTTTACACTAGGTCCCCAGTCCCCTAGTTCCCTGAGTTACCCTGCTACTTGTGGGATACGGTGTGAAGATAAAAAAATGGTGTTAAAATGATTTTCGGTGTGTATCATGGTTGTTGGTTTAAATAAGGGCAATCTTAATAACTATAATGTAGATCTAACCTAATCAGAAAACATTGCGGTGTGTAAATTATTTCATTTATTTACAGTAACATACAGATATTGTAAATTTTTCATATATTTTTAATATACTAGTGTTTTAAAGTTATATTAATATAATATAGCTTGACAGGCTATTATGTACTCATATATAACATTATTATATAATTTAATAGGTCTATATGTCTTTATAAATATGTAATAAATAATATAATAAATAATATATACATGATAAACATTCCAAAATGAAGTCTTATTTCCTGAACTATATTTTACATGCAAGTATATTTTACATATAGACATATAAAATTATATGGTGTTCACTGAGGGGGGCGCTAAAAGATTATTTTGGCCCGGGCTCGAGACAAGCTCGCTTTGCCACTGCCGTCCGTAGACCCACAATCATAAAATTTGGCGAGAAGTGACAACTTACAGTACAAATAATCATAATCATGATATATATAATAATTTTAAATAGATTTTATAATTTTGAAGTGTCAAGCTAATGCTACAACAACCTTACTACAATATCGAATTACTAAGCCAGTTTGTTTTACTTGGCAAATGACAAATATAAAAATTTAGTTAACGAATTTGCTTCCTCTTTTTGAAAAAGGAAGCCGGTATTAATACTTGCGTAAAAGAAAAAGAAATATAGTAACTCTCAACAGAAAAATAAAACAAAATTATGACAATACTTTTTAGTGTACCTACGGCGTTCAAATTTTATATGTATTTATATATATACAAAGGTATATAGCCAATAGGTATCAATTAAAGTTCGCTTGATATTTTGTTTTGATTTGTTTTATTTGACGTTTTGTTTTTTTTTAATATTATATCATTATTAATAATAATATAATTATGTATACTGTTATAATTTCCATCCATCATTCATTAATGTATAACTTTTTAAGATTATTTTAAAAGCGCCATCTGTAACTTAGAGAAGGAAACAAGCTTATAGAACGACGTCATCTAGCGTAATGTCAAATTAACGCGTGAGCATATTGAGAGAAAGCTGTAAAATGTAATTGTGTTGTTTCAATTAGCCTCTAGATGGCGTCTTTTTATAATTTTATATAAATAAATAAAGAAAATACAAATAGGTATATTATTATGTTAAATACCATTAAGTCACTAAGTAAGATTTTGTAAACATTTACAGATGTTTAATATTTTTTTAGAAATGTAATAATTAGTTAATATTTATGGCTTACGTTTAATTATACATGGAATTGAATGTTTATTTGAACAAAAAAACAGCTAATATACAATAATAAAAAATATTAAGAATTAGTAAGGATAGTAAATAAATATTTTTGCAAAATACCTTCAAAAAATCACAAATTAAAAAGACGAGGAATTTTACGCGCGTGACGTCACAAATAATTGAATAGAATTTTGACATGGATTTAAACTATAAAAATCAGCCTCATGTTACGTATTCATTATATAGTCACGTTAAGACACTCCGTTCCGTATTTTCCACCGAATTCTGGAGACATTGCGTGTTAAGTGGCGGATGTCAACGCCTCACTTTGTCTTGACACCGCCGGAGCGAATAAATGAAAATATAGTCAGTAAATATTTCAACTCGAGTGAGGATCAAACCAACAACCAGTCGCGTTTTTAGTATTTTTTTGGGCCCCTGCGCCTCGACTGGCGCCTCTAAACTGTATAGTTGAAACAAATTTCAACATTTTGAAGATGAGAAAATTATACAAATAGTGTAGTTAGTTATTGATACAAGATAATAAAAAACACACATTTGCCGCGAAATTGTAAATTTAAAAGAAATATCGCTTTGATATATGTCGTATGTATAGTATGTAATGAAATAACCTATAGGGAAAGCTGACAAACTTAACTTTTTAGGGAACGATTTCTTGTTCAAGTCTAAAAAAAATAATCATATCTATCCAGACAAGGAAAATAATAATAAATATTTTAAAAAAAATTTTTGGTATCAAATCTTAATTATATTTTTTAAATTATTGTAACTAGATACACCACGATATTTAAGCTTAGTTCTAAATTTAATTAAGATGAACTTCCATCTAAGTTTAAGGACCATTTTCTATGTATAAGTTGTACTCTAACATACAGTCATGTCAAAGCATTAGAAGGTACGTAGTATATTCGAGTCACACGTATCTGCCTTATCAACTGATAATTATTCCTTTTCTAGTTATACTTTTTCTTAAAAATAAAATAAATTAAATTAGCAGGGTAGGCAGAGGGAACCTAGTGTTAAGACACTCCGTTCCCCACTTTCTGCCGAATTCTGGAGGCATTGCGTGTTGAATGGCAGAACTCAACGCCGCGCTTAACCTCGACACCAGAGCAAAGAAATGAATATATAAATTTAAGTAAATATTTCATCTCCTCGAGTGGGGATCGAACCCACAACCAGTCGGTTTTGCAGTCACACCTCGTGCCGCTGCGCCACGACCGGCCTCAAACGGTACTTTTCTTAAGAATTTGAATATAAGGCTGTTCTTATATGGAAAATTATGACCTGAAGGCAACTCAAAGGAATCAAGATATTGCAATGTAAATGTGTATTGGTGGCTTTTATTTAGCTCCACGCTGTATCTCGACCATTGCAGGGTAGACAAAGTAAACCTGGGAGCTTGGTGTTAAGACGCTCCGTTCTCCGTTATCGCATCTTTTGTCGCAGTCGCAGTCTTTTGCCGCTGCGCCACGATCTTATATTATGTAAAGGTTAATAAATTAACTAAATAAAAATGTAGCTATTACGTGGAGTGTGTAAAAATGTAGCGATGTAGATGTTAGAATTAATATCAATAATTTTAATTTTTAACCGACTTTGAAAAGGAAAGGGGAAACTTTTTGCAAATATCAAAAATAGAAATAAATTAACAAAATTTTAAATTTAACAAAATCTATGGCCGAAATTATCATAATCTCATCTTTACTAATTTCTTGTAGATCTTAAATTACTACACTACTCTTTTTGCGTTGTGGGTTAAAAATAATACAAAGACGATATTTTCTAAAAAATATCGAGGAATTTAAATTTCTATTAAAATTGTGCAAAAATAAAATAAAATTAAATTAAATTAGCTTCACGCTGTATCCCGCACACAGCAAGGTGGGCAGAGGGAATCTAGTGTTAAGACACTCCGTTCCCCACTTTCTGCCGAATTCTGGAGGCATTGCGTTTTGAGTGGCAGAACTCAACGCCGCGCTTAACCTCGACACCAGAGCGAAGAAATGGAAATATAAATTTAAGTAAATATTTCATCTCCTCGAGTGGGAATCAAACCCACAACCAGTCGATTTTACAGTCACATCTCGTGCCGTTGCGCCACGACTGGCCTCAAAAAACAAATAAAAATAAACAAGATATAAAAAAAATAAAACCGACTTCAAAACTATAACCACCTACCTATGTAAGCTGACTCCGCTAGGGATACAGTCTAAAGCTAGATTAAATTATATTGGATTTGATTATAGGTACTTTCCAAGTTGTTGATTATTATGTCTATACTTGATTCTTTTGTGAATTTTGCATAGGCATAGGTATAGTTTTGAAATTTCTTTCTCTATTTTATATCTGTAGTTGCATTTGCATAGCTGCATCGTTATGCATAGTATATTTAATTTATTATTGTTTTATTTTTATTTATAACTTAGCAAAATAATTATCATATATAGATGATATAACAAATAAAAGAGATTTTTAAATATTCACTCAATTTTAATATTATTTCATAAACTTAAATACATTTCATCAATTTCTACTCAGTGACTATAAATACATATATATAGAATTAAATACATGTTACATATTATAAATATCGCCATTATTTCATTATTATTTTTCCTTTAAATATCGTAGATGTGGGTGTCACGGTCGATTTTCCTATTGATGTCTGCGTCAACAAAATAATCATCATATAAATTGAAGGACTTGTCAAGCATGTCGTAGGTTTTCAGCACATAACGGTCCCAACGGGCTTTCATTTCACAGACTTGTTTCTTGTGGTAAATGACGACATCTACAAACTTCATGTTAGGTGTGAAGAATTTAGTAAGGTCGATGCGACGGTCGAATGGGAAGCCAAGAGGCATTTTGTCGAGAAGTACTGTTGATCTGAAGTCGACAATCATGTCTTTGCGAGTTGTGTCCAAGATAGAAACATCTACATTATCGACTAATTTAAGTGGAGTGATTATGACATAGAACCACATTTTCATGCCACCAACATAACCTTTAGGTAAGAGAAGCCGAGTCGGGAAACCGGTTTGATAGTTCCTTAAGTCTTTGATCAATAGATCCCTCATATCTGTAACAGAATCTATGGTCTTCCAAAGATCACGAGTCATGATGCGATCACGTACAAGGTTATGCATGTCAATAGAGTTTCTTACAATAGTGTTCTTGCCAGTCATAAGCTTGTAAAGGAAAGAATCGACTTCGACAAAGTTTTGTCGGTTCTCATTGATATCAATCAAACGTCCCATATGGTCCATTTTAGGTCCTAAGAACATTCTTACGACACAATCAACAGTCTTGTCAGATTGTACGTCAATTACTACTTTGAATGGATCATGATTAAGACGGCGTTTGCGGGCAAAGAATACCATATCAGCTTTAGTCTTTTTAACTTCATCGTCAGTTAAAGTTACGGCGTTGGTCATATCCATTAAGTAATCTTCGAAGTATGTGACGAGTTTGTCTACCACAACGTTGTCGATCTTAACACCAGAGAAGAAAAGATCTTCATGAGTATAACTCGGCAGTCGCAATTTGAATAGCATCATGAAGTTACACAAGCGTTTTTGTAATTGGTAAAAAACTGGATCACGGAGAGCAGTTTGGTAGCTGTCCAATACACTGGGCACAACGAAGTATCTACAAAAACAGAAGTTAGTTAAAACTTACAACATAACATTACAATAACTCAAATGTTAAATAATCTGCTTTTATGGAATTTATAGTGTAATTATTATAGAATAATCTTACTTGTCAGATGTCATTGTGTTAAGACCAATTGCAGCCTTCATTAAAATAAGTAAGTAGCGATAAGCGTCGACATGAACTTTGGAAATATCAACTTTGTCAACAGAACCATAAATTAATTTGCCTAGCATTTCAATGTCGTCGTATTTGGTAATTTCCAATCTCAATCCATTGATCTACAAAACAGGATAAAGTAATGTGCAATGTTAAAAATATTATTGATTAATTTGCTAGAATAAAATAAGTATTAAAAAGAAGATATGCTTACCTCAATGTATCCCTTTATAATAGCTTCGTTAATTATGTTCTCATAGTCCATAGCAAGCCTCATCACATCCAAGTTCCTATTATCATCAAGAACATAGTTATTAAGCCTTACTGGTAGTTGAACACCATTGTGGAGCATCATCCAAGGCCAGTAACCTTTCCTAATAACTTTATTCCAAGAGAAGACAGAAACCTCGCCGAGACCGTTTGACAGGCGCTCTAAGTAGTATCTAGCCAAGATCTGTTGGTAGACGTACATTGTAATTTCCCATCTTCTGAACATAAGTTTGTTGTTAATTACATCATCTTTCATCCAGAAGGGATAGTCAATGTGGAAATAGTAGTAATAAGTGTTTAGATCTATGTCTTCAGTAAAGTATCTAAGTTTGTCGTCGTCGTTCAAGTAAACACGTTTATCGTAAACGTTTTCGTCAATAATGAAGATGCCCTTTTCTGTTTTCTTGATTCCGTAGAATTCACATAGTTTCTTGTCAAGTAGCCCCTTTCTCATTTTGAGCAAGTAAGCCTTTTGGATTACATCACCACGGACGAAGTAATATGGATAGATTTCATATGGAGAAGGAAGAATAATTCCTTTGCAATCTTCACGATGTCTTACAGCGACGGTAAGAGCGTAGACGAACATACCCTCGTTAAGGTAGAGACGCATCCAACAGGCAGTCTTGATAAATGTGGTAAAGTCCTTAGCGTAGTAGAGCATGTGAAACATCTTGACGACTTCCTTCAGTTGACGATCGACATGAAGAGTGAAGATTTCTCCACGTGGCAAAAAGCCTAATTTCAGATGTCCTAGGAACGATTTAACTACGTCTTGCTTCTGTAAAGTACAATTCAAGGGCTATGAGCAGAGGTCATTTAAAAATATATAGAAAACAGTACAACACTCAAATGTGAGCTATAGTTACCATGTAAAGTTCGACGTTGTTTTCAATTTTAAAGTTCATACCAATTTCTTCGATTTCTTTGTACATGACTGGGTCCATTATGTGGTTTAGCAACTTCATAATTAAAATTTGACGTTGCTTGATATCCATACTTACTGTAAACAAAAATATGGTTATAAATTCTCTTAAAAAGGGTCTCGAATTCAGTCGAAAAGCGGAGAACAAAGCATTTAACATTAAGTTGTCATTGTCTTCCCTACTACATGCGGAATAAAGCGTAAAGTTAAAGAAAAATACGTATTAAAGATGTACTTTGAAAAGAAAAATCTTACCGATTGTATGGTCATCATAAACCACATGGGCTGCGGACAGAGCCGCAAGCCCTAGCACTAAGCAGATGACTGTCTTCATCTTTCACGCTTCAGCGCAGACTGAAGATGCACCCAATTCACTCTCATTTTATACTATAACTTAGTTGACTCTTCTGACCTTTTTTAAGTTATAATGTCAATGATACAATGTATCATGTTTTTTAAAGATATGGAGTTGTTATTCGTAAGACTATTTAGGTGAAAAGTTATCATTAATTAAGTGAAAGTGTTCATATTAACTTACAATAAAGATATAACCTTTTGTGATTACATATTTTATGATTTTGCATCGGTATCATAAGTTTTTTATTTGTAGCAACCAATTTGTAAAAAATATTCATAACATTAGAGACCGATAATATTCTTATTAAAAAAATATTAAATTAGAAATAAAATCCTTCGTAAAGCAAACTGACAAAAAGTGCTGTAAATATAGATTAAAGTTAAAGTAGCTAATATTTTCATGTAGAGCAAATAAGGTTTTATAAAATTATTGAAATCCTAAATTCTTTTAAGTAATAATTCTAAAAAAACTATAAATACAATTTCTACAAATAATTTTTTTTATGATTTTTGTTTAAAGCGTAATGTAACTTGTTTATATTAGATTCACGCTGTATCCCGTATAAAGCATGGTAGGCAGAGGGAACCTGGGCACCTAGTGTTAAGACACAACGCTTAAATTAAAGCATTTCCATATTTTCAGCATAATTCTGGAGGCATTACATATTGAGTGGCGGAACTCAACAAGGCACTTTGTCTCGTTCAGAGTGAGGAAATAAAAAAATTTAAATATTTAATTTCCTCGAGTGGGAATTGAAGCCACAACGTGTCGCATTTACAAAATTACAAATGATTGTCAAAAAAAAACAACAAACAACTGTGTACCTACTACATTTTATTCAATTTCTTTTTAAATATTAAAGTCTCTTTTTAAGCAAAAAATCTTTTTAAATACGAATATTACATTTTTTATGTTAGAGATACTGCAAATTGGTTTGCAGTATCTTAGTAAAAAACGTGGGAAATAAAACGTAGTCTCGTTGTTCCTGTTCCCTTAGAAATTTACATACATTCTAAGTCAGTGCTCTCCTCTAGGAACCTTTATGCCTTTCAGCTTTCTAGGCCTGCCAGTTTTGGCTGTAGGCGGTTTGTTAACCGCTCAGTAAGTAACGGAAGGATTTTATATGTGTAGAATTTATATCAATCTATATCGATCTACCATTGATTGGGAAATATCTTATAAGTTTTGACGATGATAAAGTTAACAAACTTAAGTTTGTGGTCTGTACTTATATTGTACGAAATGAACTACAAAAATAAGTTTGTAATTTTTTTTTATGAAATATCTATAAAATTTTCTTTTCGGATTTTTGCCTTTGTTTCTATTGTAAGATCTTACTTAGTCCTAAATTTCAGAAGTGTAAATCTATGGGAAGCATACTTTAGGATTAGTTTACGCGGCGAATTTCATATAAAATTAAGCAAAAACTATACATAAATGCTCATATCTTTTGACTGCGTTGTATTAGAAGCTTAATTTCTGTGCTCCAAAGAACTGTAAGTCTGAATATCTGATATTAATTTCAGCATGATACCTCAATGCAATCTCTATTAAAATGGTCTTGACGGAAGGACAGACGGACAGCAAAGTGGTTCTATAAGAATTCCGTTTTTTTTCCTCTTGCTCTGTACAGAACCCTAAAAATGGATTATTATTTTAGTTTAACTGCTGTGAACTTAAAGTCACTTTTCAAATCTCTAATAACTCTGATATTAATTTCAGCATGATACCTCAATGCAATCTCTATTAAAATGGTCTTGACGGAAGGACAGACGGACAGCAAAGTGGTTCTATAAGAATTCCGTTTTTTTTCCTCTTGCTCTGTACAGAACCCTAAAAATGGATTATTATTTTAGTTTAGTTATCTATACTGTTTTTGCGTTAAATAAATCGTAATTTAAGTCTCTTGGAAATTGATTTGATTATTTCTTGAAAAATTGTCGTATTTAATAAAATAATATTTACTTATTTCACATCTGTCTAGGAAAACCGTAACTGACAAAAATCCGAAATAAAACAGAGATAGAGAAGTCGAAGAACAAATCTCTATCAATCATTGAGAAATTAGGAACACTATGTGGCTGCTTGACAGAATATCAACTGCGTTCAAAAATTTTTATACGTTTTCTAAATAAGTATTTTTCTTTTATAAGTGTGGAATAACACTTTAAAAATGTTTAAAAAATATTTAAAAAATAATATTCTCTCTTGCCAAACGATAATTCTTAGTAATTATCTTTGGGTAGCGGAAATTTGTAAAAATCTCCCTACAGAGATACTAACAACATAAATAAGTTGTAACAAGCGTATAAAAATTTCGACGCAGCTTGGCGAGAACGCATGGCTTAGTGGTCAGAGCGTCTGGTCGGTTTCCAGGAGGCGCGGGTTCGAGTCCCGCTGCGTTCAAATTTTTATACGCTATTTAAATAAGTAGAATATCAACTTACATTGGAAAATCCAAAATCATTAAATCCCCATTCAAACTTGAATTATTTCTATCAACGTACAAATAATAATTTACAAACAATATTAAAGAACAAAATATTGAAAACAAAAAAGATTTAGCCAATTCATTAAAATTTTTATTTCAATGATGTATATAAGTAAACAGTATTTTAAATTTTTTTTAGCTCTACGCTATATCTAATATTCTGTACATAGCAGAGGGAATCTAGTGTTAGGACATTGCTTTCCCCATTTTCCGTGCAATTTTCGGGGCATCGCGTATTGAGTGGCGGAACTCAACGCTGCCTTGTTACCAGAGTGAAGAAATTAAAACATTAATAAATTATAGTTCATTTCTAAACTAAACGCACAAAGTGCGCCTCATTAAGTGTTTTGGAAATTTATTTGGTTTTGCTCCCAAAATATGTTGTATTTAAAGAAAAATATTTCAATATACGGTATTTAGGCTAAAGGTAAGTACGCGTGCACGGCAAATGCATTTTTCCTGCGTAATCTCCGATCCCGATACTAAATCTTGAAATCTCGGTGTCTCGCTATCATCATATATTCTCTTTTTTTTATCATCATACAAATTGAAATCTAAAGATCAGTCAACTCAGTAAAATAGGTGTATTAAGTAACTGTAACAGCAATTAGCAAACGAAACGGAAAATTTTGGGCCCAGATGTAAAGAATTGAGATATGGTCTAAAAAATTGGTATTTTTTTTCAATTTTAGAATACCAAAAATATGTTAAATTGACAATCTGGTAGCGTAGATAAATGAGAAAAATAGTTTTAGATCCTTAATAATCGATTACAGTACTACGAAAATAAAATATTTGTTTATTTTAATTAAGTCTAAATATTTTAATACACTTATTAATGCATAAAATTACAGTATAAAAAAAGAAAATATCAATTAATTTCTGAAAATCATGTGACAGCTGATTGACATTGACTAATGATTTTTTGCATTTTTCGCTTAACTCGTTTCGTTCGTTTGGATGTGTTTTGAGTGCTTTTCCGTTTGTTTGATATTTTTAACGACCACTGATTTTTTCACAGATTTTTTCTCAGTAATAACATATTTTATTGGAGCTTGATTGTGCTGTGAACTTAAAGTCACTTTTCAAATCTCTAATAACTCAGCAAGTTGTCAAAACTGGTAGAATTTTCAGGAAGGGAAGGGAATGATGTACCTGAATCTATTAAATTATACCATTTTCATCTCTTTACATGCTGAGCCTAAGAATGTATGCAAACGTTTCAGTTTAGTTTGACGATGTAAATATTTTAAATTGATATAACTTTTTTAGCGATGAATCGATTGTAATAAAACAAATATTTTTTTTTACACGAAATATTAACGGAGGCTTACCAGAATCCAATAGTGAAAAATGAATTTTAATCAGTTTACCTGATTCTGAGATTAGTATGAACAAACGCACAGACAAACAGACAACAATTTAAAAAAACATTCTTTTGGTTCTATTACATTAATAAAGGCCCTCAGTGACATTTTTTTCGATTCATTACGATTTTATTATATGTATAGATTGAAATCAAATTTTCGTACATTTTAGTAGACTTATCAATAACACGCTTGACGCGTGAACCTTGTGGTCTGTGGTAGGATTTCTTGTTTTTTAACCGACTTCTGCAAGAAAAGGAGGTTATGAATTCGATTTTATTTTTTTTATGTTTGTTACCTCAGAACTTTTGATTGGTTCAACCGACTTTGATGATTTTTTTTTATTTGAAAACCACATATGTCTTCAATTTGCATTAGACATGTGCGCGACAAATGCACGAATAACTCAATATCGCGCTTACCGATTCCAATGATTCTTTTGTTTATTTGAAAGGCTACATACACTTCAAGGATAGGATAGAGTGAAAGTTTGGTTAGGTTATTTTATAGGATCCAGTTGAAAATGGTATCAAATTCAAATTCAAATAATTTTATACAAAATAAGAAGTTACATGCTTAATTTTTTGAACGTCAAACAATTTACCACCAGTACACTAAAGTTAATGCCTCAATCTGTGAGAAAATCACATAAGTGTTAAATTTGTATAGGTATGTGCGGGACAAATAGACGAAGCATTTATCAATGGGGGCATTTACCAATGGGGGCATTTATCAATGTTATACACCCAAAAGAATAATTTTGAATGTTTCTGTGTGTCTTTTTGTCGGTTTGCCTGTTTGTCTGTGCGTTTGTTTACGCTTTCAGAACTGGCTTAAGCAACTTAAGTGCAGTTTTGTATTAAGGCAACCTTCCCTTAACATTAAATGTTTTGCGTTATTTAAATCGGTAAATAAATTAAAAAGTAATACTAATATAAATGATTCGTTTTTATTATTTTTGAATTTCTTTTGTTTTTGATGTACAGATATTCTCGTTAAAAAGATTATTAGAATACGAAAGTAATTCAGATTAGTAAATAAACTATTGTGCAATTAATATTATATTACGCAATAAACTATATGATATCATGCTAACTTTTCTTTCCCAAATGTGGAATAACGCTTTAAAAATGTTAAAAATATATAATAACTAGCGGCCCGCCCACGGCTTCGGCCGCTTAAAATACATGATTATTGATTTAAGCAGAATTGATTGACAACTATAATAAAATAAAATAAATAAATAAATCAGCTTCACGCTGTATCCCACACACAGCAGGGTAGGCAGAGGGAACCTAGTGTTAAGACACTCCGTTCCCCACTTTCTGCCGAATTCTGGAGGCATTGCGTGTTGAGTGGCAGAACTCAACGCCGGGCTTAACCTCGACATCAGAGCGAAGAAATGGAAATATAAATTTAAGTTAATATTTCATCTCCTCGAGTATGGATCGAACCCACAACCAGTTGGTTTTACAGTCACACTTCTTGCCGCTACGCCACGACTGGCATTGTTTACTTTATTGTATAAAATATTGTATAATAGTGCTTCAAAAATATATATTTTTATCAACAGTCATATAATCAAGACGTTTCGAAAGTCATTCTTTAGCCAGGGTCATACCAGCGCGATTTTTATATAACATTCGCTGGCAAGCTAATGCCTTGAGTTCATTCAAATGACGATAACTTTTTTTTTAATGAACCGATTTTGATGAACCAAACTTTAGAACCTAAATTGAGTTAAAACAAAGCAATTGGTGAAATTTTCAAGTAAATCGGTTCAGTAGTTTCAGAGAAAAATGCGGACAACAATATGTCGACAGACAGACAGACAGACAGACAGACAGACAGACAGACAAGAAATTCAAAAAAAATCTTTTTGCTTTCTATTAGTCTTTTTAAGTGTCCCTCTATCCATTTCAGTCAAAATTACTAAATGTACAGACAAAATATTTTTACTGTCTTATTATATATAGAGATGTTATGTTCGTAGAAAGAAAATATTAAATATAAAATACAAATTCTAATCTAAGTTGGACTTCATTTTGAAACAAAATTTCTCAGCATTGGAAGTTTTTGGTATAGCACAGTGTCGTTGTGGTCGAAGCACTAATTTATATATAAATTAAACTACTGAACAAGTTCAGCCGGTAATAAAGCTGAGAGCTGGCAACAATTAGTCACAGTGACATGACGCTGTTAATATAATTTTGTATTTCAATGTTCATACAAAGTGTGTAGAATTTACTTGACAAATTTTATAAAATGTCAGCTAAATTGAAAAAATATAATATGATTAAAAGAAATAAATTAAATCAGCTTCATTGCTGTATCCCACACACAACTAGGTAGGCAGAGGGAACTTAGTGCTAAGACACTCCGTTCCCCACTTTCCGCCGAATCCTAGAGGCATTGCTTGCTGAGTGATGGAACTCAACGCCGCGCTTTGTCTCGACATCAGAGCGAAGAAATGAAAATATAAATATTATTAAATATTTCATTTCCTCGAATGGGGATCGAATCCACTACCAGTTGATTTTACAGTCACAATTTGTGTCCCTGCACCACCACTGGTCTCAATATGATGAAGAATAAATAATTATATACATTACCGTATAAACACGGTAAGTTACGACTATTTTTATATCATCCTAATTCTGTAACTGATATTAATATTTAAAAGCCCGCTTTGATACAAATAGAATAATATTATGAATCTCACTGATTCATATGATATTCCATTGTTTTCTGAAATAGCTCAAGCCATTCGAAGAGGAGTATTTTGAAATTGGTAGACTAAAATTGCTTGGCTGTAATTGGTGCAATTTTATGACAACAATTAACGTAACTCGGCCCCAGAGCAATTTTGAGTGAGTGAAAATATTCTCGCTTCTAAGATTTGAGTAAAAGATTATTTTAGTTGTATTTGTATTTTATTCCATTTCAAATTAGAGCGAAATATTTTTTTTAACTTTCAAGCTGTATTCTGAAAAATAGCAGGGTAGGCAGAGATAACTTAATGTCAAGAGGTTCCGTTCTCCAGTTTTGCCCCGAATTTTAGACGTTGCGTGTTGAATTATGGAACTCAACGCCACACTTTTGGTTTATTAGAGCGGGGAAATTAAAATACTTAATTTAACGAGTAAGGATCGAACTCACAACCTATGTGTTTACAGGCAGACTACCACGTTGCACCACGATCCTCCTCTTATATCATATAATAAAGTCTAAGACAACAATAAATATGAAATAATAGCCTGCATTCAAGCCCACTCAAAATTCATGGGACGTTATCCAAATCAATAACAATATATCGAAATTCCCGTGGAACGGTAAAGATGGCCGCATTACTTTTATGGGTTTCCTTCCGCGCGTCAAAAATGATATTTGCCTTTCTAATAATCATTTTAGCATATTTTTACAACCTTTCATTTATCTTCGAGCTCTCACACCTTTTGTGTTCTTTACCTTCATTTATAGATTTATTTCATTTTCCTTAAATATTATATTGTTTTATGAGCTACCACATAACTAAGTAAATAACTTAAATTTATATCTTGTTGAGTGGCGGAATTCAAAGCCGTACTTTGCCTTATTACCAGGAATCGAATCCACCGCCTGTCGTGTTTACAGTCTGACACTGGTCTTTGACTGCTTATTGAAGTTCACGAGGTAATTTTAACTGTAAATTCTGGGTTAGTCAAAATAGTTATAGATTTCCTGGTGAAATGGACTATCCAATACAAAATTATTATATTAATTCAATCCAGCAACTCCGGAGATTAGCGCCTTCAATCAAATAAACTCTTCAGCTTTATAATGTTAGTATAGGTTATGCATAAGTTTGTCCAATCGACTTTCTCTTATCAGATTTAAAAAAGCACATTGCATATTTTGTATTCTTAAAAAATAATTTATAATTATCTTTAATCCGTTTTGTGGCCGTTGTGGCACAGGGGCACAGGCGTGCGACTGTAACTGTTAAATGCGACGGTTGTGGGTTCAATTCCCACTTAGGGAAATGTAATATTGAATATTTTCATTTCCTCGCTCTAATACTTGCCACTAAATACGCAATGTCTCTAAAATTCAGTGGAAAGTTAAAGAAAAGGAGTGTTATAACACTATTTTACCGAGTTCCATCGGTCTACTCTTCTACGTGACGATAAAAAATATATTTGTTTAAAGTACGTCCCATACAGAAGGAATTATGCAAGAAACTTTAAAATGCAAATATGCAAGCTTTCCCAACTTCGTTTTCAAATAAACGATATAAGAAATTCTTGCAGCGAAACTGTAGTCAAAGTTTTATTGAAATAGGACCAATAACGATACTTTCTTAGCAAGTACGATAATCGAGGGTAAGTCTGTACTGAGGGTGGACGGTTGAAACATTTTTTATATTAAGCTTAATGTAACAGCTTGAATATTTATTCCTTTAGATGTACAAGGATGTCCCCTGTACATATGATGAAAAAGACGAAGAAGAGTAAAGTAAATAAAAAAAACTGGATCAGCTTCAAATATCTGTTAATTACCTTTTTTTTTGGATTTACGTGGTTTGCCCCCTTATAGCAGGGTAGCTCGCTGGCTTCCGTATAGAGAGAATTTAGTGATTTTACCCTCCGTTCTTCACGTTCCGTCCAATTTTCGAAATATTACGAGTTGAGTGACGGTACTCAACGACGCGTTTTTTTTACCAGAGCGAGGAAATGGAAAATATCTCATTCGTCCGAGTGGGGTTCAACCATTGTATTTATTTAGACGAGAGAGATCAGATTTTCAACCATTGTGTTTATTTAGACGATATGCTGCTGCACCACGACGGCCTCACTCATATGAATTACCTATAATATATTGTATCCCTCCTTGAAATACGTGAGTACTCACATTTCAAAATCTTCTTTTTGGATGAAATTTGAACTATGTTCTTAGTTGGAATCTTAAATCAAAATGGTTCATCTCGTTCAATTGTTGCGTAATACGTGGATAAAATACAACATGAAAAAACTAGATTTTTGAAGTAATTTAAAGATTATTTTAAAGAGAAATATAACATTTTGGTTATATGTTCTAACTTAAAAATCAAATATAATTTTTAATTACCAATTTAAGATTTATCTCAATTCCTTAAGATTTAATATCAGACCACTATTAACTTCGCGCTCCACTTCCTCATTAAAGATAGCATTGTTGAAGTCCTTTCGTATTGCAAAATTGGATTCTATATCGATTCATTGAAGTTTGTTGACCGTAAAATTTTGTAGAATAGTGCCAATTTAAGAATCTTTACTATGGAAAGTTGTTTTATTTTAATGTAACTTTTGGAGATATTGTGTTTTGAGTGCGCTCAACGCTGCCAATCTATAATTTCGAAGAGTGGGGTTCGAACTTACAACCTAAATGTTTACAGTATTTTTTTTGTTTATTACATCAATCGTGAAGTAAAACTGTGAAAATCTTTTTCTTTTAAATTGAGCTTTTAATTACTACTCTTATAATAAAATTGATAGACTCGATATCATGAAATGCAAATCTTTTACTTTAATAATAATTTTCATTAAAATCTTCACACTTAATTACCTGCTAGTCTACGGGATATTGGCTCAGATTTAAATTGGCCTAGATATGACTTAGATAAAAAAAGAATATCACAGTGAAAATTGTAGTGTTTAGTTCAGTAAGAGAAAGAGTTTTCTTTATGGTAACATACAAAATTGCCTTTTACTACTTTTTAAATATTTATTTAAAACTTTTGTCTTTCATTTTTTATTTTTAGATATGTTACTATGGTATGATCTAAAAAGAACATTCAATAGTACTTATAAAAAAAAGCGTCACTATTTTCCTTCAAAGTAGGCAAAGGGAACCTATTGTCAATGCCTGAAGTTAAGTAAGACATTCCGGTCCCCACTTTAAGCCCAATTAAACGATTGCTTGTTGATTGGCGGAATTCAACACTTCGATTTGTCTACCAGAGTGAAGAAATAGATTTCCAGACTTATAAGTCATATCATTTAAATCTCATTCAATGTCAGACCGAAGATGGCAAGAATTCATTAAAATATCTCATTTAAAGTCTCCAAGTGTTGCACGCTGAGATGTGTGGCGTCTGGGACGACGCGCGCGTCGTTCATCTTTGTCTACTCGTACCTCTAAAATAAACTTAGCACCATACTCGAGCATCTAATAAACTATCTCAAAATAGTGCTGTCATAGTTTAGTTTGGAACTATTTAGGAAGTATTTAAAGTGTGTCTGGATCTAAATCTAGATCTAGAGCGGGGAAGGAGCGCTTTTTTAAGCGGTTGTTTGCTCGTTCGATTCCCAGTGATGGAATATTTTTTTTTACATTTTGTGAGTCTGGTATCTAGACTAAGCGCAGCGTTGAGTTACGCAATCTAACATACAATGTCTTCAAAACTAGAGGGTATGCTGAAAATGGAGGTCTTAACACTAAGATCTCTCTCTGCCTAACCTGCTATCAGAATTTATATTTGGCTGAACTTATTTTTTTATATTGGAGAGAAAACGGAGTGACTGCGTGAGTATGTAATAAAGGGTAAATCTAGAGAAATTTAATGTTAAGTGTTGTTAATGGTTGACAAAAAGCTTATAATACTTTATTATTTATTGTATACTTAAAAAGCTTCACGCTATATCCCGCACACAGCAGGGTAGGCAGAAGAAGCCTAGTGTTAAGATACTTCGTTTTCCACTTTCCGCCAAGTTCTGGAGGCATTGCGTTTTGAGTGGCAGAACTAAACTACACGCTTTGCCTTGCCACCAAAGCGACGAAATGGAAATATAAATTTAAATAAATATTTGATTTCCTCGAGTGGGAATCTAACCCACAACCACACCCACACCCACAACCAGTCACACTTTGTGCCACTGCGCCTCAATGGATTTGTTTCTTTATCATGAATAGGTACAAAATTGATTGGACATAGGACAATAGTTATTATGTTATAATTATTAACTGAAAACCTAATTAAAATCACTTTTCATAATATAATTTTTTTGGTAAGCTAATTAATATCGAATTTAAAATGCGACGGCTTTAAATGCGACGGTTGTGGGTTCGATTTTTATTCGAGGAAGTTAATTATTTAATTTTTTCAAATCTTGTTCTGTAAACGTGGCAAAACAAGGCAAAACGTGGCGTTTTGCCTCGTTACCCGAGCAGTACGCAATGCTTTGAGAATTCGGTGGAAAGTGGGAACGGAAGTATCTTGATGGGAACGGAGTAGGATCCCAAGTTCCTAACCCTAGGTGCCTAACCTGCTATGCGTCGTGATGCTGTGAAGCTAAAAATAATAATAATATCAGCTTGTATATGTAGCCCGACTTGTTAATCAAAATTAAAATAAAATTTTATATAGGTGAGATTTTTTTAACATAAATGACTTGTAAAATTACATTGCATATTCGGATTTGAATTCGAAAAATTGAACGCCGCGCTATGTCTTATTAAAGCGAAGAAATGTCCAGAGCGATCTCTGAGTACAGAGCGAATCAATAACCATCTGATTTTTATCATCTGATGCATTGCCACTGCATCACGATAGTCTTATTGATATTTTTAGGATTCCGTAACCAAGGAGTGAAACGTCGCGCTGTATCTTGCTACTAGAGCAGGCGAATGAAAATAAATCATTCCCCCAGGTGGGAATCTAACCCGCAACCGTCACGTCCACAGTCAGACGTCGTGCCGTCTCATTATTATGCGCGTATCTGTGTAAAAAAAATCACAAAAAAATACGAGGAACCAACATAATAACTCCACCTCGTTATCAGCACTTTTCAAGAAATGGGAATATTATCAAAGGTATATCGATATATTGAAAAAAATATCAAAGTCGGCCATCATCGGGAGATTGGAAAAGCGTTTTTTGTCGACGCGTGATATTCTCAATACGTTACACCGTGAAATATGAGATTTTATCAATTTGGCGCTAAGAAGAAACTGGTCCTTCGAGCCGGATTAAAATGTATTTGTAACGGCTGTATATTTTTAGAGTTCCTTTCTTTCATGGTTTATGTGAATTAATATAAATTATTATAAGATCAAATCAATGGCGGTCGGTCCCCAATTGGGAAATGATTATATTTATTTTTGTTTTCTTACAAAGGGCGACGTGTATGTCCGCCTCTCGTTTCGAAAATTCGCAGTAAAGTGGGAGATAGACTCTCAGATTCGGCAATAAAATCAGTCAGTTCATTCACTTATCTACTAGAACCGGGAAATGAAAATAATATAACTATAATCATAGACAATTTCCCTTTATTGGGAATTGAACACACAGCCTCGATCACAATACTGCGCCATAACGGTATCACGTTTATATTAACGTTTTGTAAAATAAGATGTCATTAATTTAAAAAATAATGATCGATGATATAAACATAATTTAATGGCCAAGTGCAAAACCTTGTCTCCAATAGGTTGAGCCATACATTCTCATAAGCATTGTGATTCCGGACAAGACGCCGTTTCCCGTAAATTAACGATTCGCATTCCACTCATTGCTCCTAACTTACGGTGTATGTAGGCTTTGCAGAAAGTTATGGTGAAGAACAATTTTTATAGCTTACTTATAAAGATTTAGTGCATATTTGTTGTGAAGTATGGATCTGTAGCCCCATATGTTGTAGGATATTTTAAAATTACATTTACTTGCTCGGCAAAGATTTTCTAAAGAAATTATTGTATTTTTTTTTCATGTTAGGGTGAAAAATGGTCATGTCAAATGTGACTATAAAATAACAGCAGAATTTTACTTATTTAGAAAATGTATAACAATTAAAACGTAGCTGAATTTGAAACCGCGCCTCTTGGAAACCGTCCAAGTGCTCTGACCACTAAGCCATACGTTCTCAACAAGCTACGTCGATATCTTATGCGCTTGTTAAAATGTATTTTTGTTTTTAGCATCTTTATATATTTTTTAAAAAATGTTTTATTTTCCAAATTTTCTTAATATTGTATCCGTTGACAGTGTCATCATAAAGTTACCGTTGCATTATGCAACTCATGCACTTCTATCATGAACGAGACACCCTCGGTCATTTTGTGACACACTGTCGCCGCAACGTAGGCTTTACTTTTAATATACTTTTTTGCATTCACATAATAAAAAAAATTGGAATTTCATTTTCCACTTTTATCATTTCAGATATTTTAATATTTTCTATACAGCTTCACGCTGTATTCTGCTTATAGGAGAGTAGGCAAAAGAAACTTAGTATTAAGTTACATTGTCAAATTGTCAAGACATAGAGTGTTGAGCGGTGAAATTCAATATCGCTCTTTGTCTACGAGGTCGAGAAAATGTTTTTTTTTTTATCAGCTTCACGCTGTATACCGCTCACAGCAGGGTAGGCAGACGGAACCTAGTGTTAAGACACTCCGTCCCCCACTTTCCACAGAGTTCTGGAGGCGTAACGTATTGAATGGCGGAACTCAATGCCGCGCTATGCCTCTCACCAAAGTGAAGAAATGAAAATATAAATGTAAATAAATATTTAATTTCCTCGAGTGGGGATCGAACTCATAACCAGTCGATTTTACAGTTACACTTTGTACCCCTGCACATATTCCTAGGTTGGTCAATTCCCACTCGGAGCAGTTAAATATTTAATATTTCAGTCAATCTGGTCTTTAGCAGGCAATGCGATGCGGTGGGTTGTCGGAACCCCCTTGACACGCAATGCCTTGAGGATTCTGGGGAAAATGAGGAACGAAGTTCTTAATCGAACTCAAATGCATATAGTCAGACACTGTCCAACTACGCTATAGCGTTTCCGCGGAAATTTCGAGAAATCTTGTTGTCTTCCTCTAAACCTTCATAGAAACCTGTAAATTCTTTGAAAAAAAATCGATACATGCGAGTTAATCTAAGCGAGATTTAAGCACAAAACATTCTCTTGAGATCAGCACGGGAAGCTTAGAGATTCTACTCCAAGCAAAAATTAAAAAAAAATCTCATACTAATTACTAAACACCAGAATTTACAAACCGTATGTAACATCATGAGTAGCCGTTTTCACGGCGCCTGGTCACAGGCCAACAGGATCACGTATTATTATTCCATTATCGATCTTATTGCCATTGGATAGAGTAAAAAATTGCTTTAACATTTTAAGTACGGATAAGTGAACTTCTTGACACGCAATTTAATATAGTCATCTGCATTATGACGCATAAACATATTAAGCGTTAATGCCTATAAGACATTTGTATAAGATTCAAACATTTGATCGCCAGTCGTGGCGCAAGGATACAAATGTGCAACTGAATGCGCGATAGATAGTAGCTTCGATTCCTTGAATCGATTCGATTCTTTGAATTCCGCCACTCACCACACAGTGCCTCCAGAATTCAGCGGAAAGCAGAAGTGTTTTAATGGGAACGCAATTCGTTCCCTTTAGCACAAGTTTCCCTCTGCCTACTTTGCTATGTGCGTTTTCTGCATTTATTCGGGCTATTCTTCGGAACAGTTGGACCAATTTCAATAGGGTTTTCATTGAAAGATCCCCTTCATCTTGTGGAATAATAAATAGTTAAAATCAAAATCAACATATTCTTTATTCAATTAGGCCATTACAAGCACTTTTGATGTAGTCTTTTTGATATAGTCTACTTTTTATCCCGAAATTACCACTCGATCAGGATTGATGCGGGTAAAACTACGTTAGTCGAACGCGCCTACTCCCTATCTAGATAGATATGAAATAATCAAACGTTTTCCTATTAAACATACAATTTTAAAAAATGCTGAAAGTAGACAACGGGCTCTCCCTAGAGTTAGGTTTAGAGATTGAATGGCAGGGTTTAACACCGCGCTCGTCAACTGGAGCGGGAAAATGATCATACCCTCGAGTGGTGCCTGAACCCACAACCATTGCGTCGACATTCAAACGCCGTACGACCGTACCACGACGGCCTCAAAAATACAAAACAAATGATATTTCTCGCCTATAATACTCGACTATTAAGAGCCGGATGTTCTTCGTTATAGTATAGATTTAATGCCATGTGGTAAACGTTACAGGTTCTTATAGAAAACCTCTCAGCACCTTCAATTTCCGTTTGGTAAATACGGTTAAATCAAAAATCGAATTTGTACCTATTTACTTTTGTATATTATTACGTGTAGGTAACATTATTTTATTTTTTTACTGTGATTTGATTTAATCTATTTATTTTTTATATTTTCAGTGTGTTTAATCTGGTAACGAGACAAAGCGCGGCGTTGAGTTTAGTCATTCAACAAGCAAAGCCTCTAGAATTCGGCTGCAAATGGAGAACGGAGTGTCTTAACACTAGGTTCCCTCTACCAACCCTGCTTTTAGCACTAAGTTAAAAGAAATATGAATGTTAAGCGAAGTTGTCGGATAGTATATAATTATCTATTTAACAAACACGGGAGAAAATTTTCAAGTCGTTACGGAATCAACACTACAAAATGCTCTCAAGTGTAAATATGAAAGATGTAGGGTGTCCACATACTTTAGTTTAGGAATAATAATAGGAAATGTAAGATTTTTTTACCTTCACGTTTTAATTTTCTATGTTTATTTACTATTTTCAATTTTCTCGCTCTGGTACCGAGGCAAAGCGCGACGTTGAGTTTCGCAAATTAACATGCAATGCCTATAGAGCTTGGTGGTGTGTGTTTTCATATAAATGGACTGTCTTAACACTAGGTTCCCAGGATTCATCTGCCTACTCTGCTTTGAGAGAGATACAGCGTGAAACTAGGAATTAATAAATTGAGTAATTTAATAAAAAAAATCTTATTTATTCCGCATAGCAAGGTAGGTAGAAAAAACTTAGTTACAAAACTCCCTATTTTTCGCCCAATTTTAGAGATATATGAGTGTTGAACTCATGGCTGTGCCTATTACCAAAGCGAGAAAATTAAATAAATTCATTCCAACGAATCAGAATAGAACCCACAACAGTCACGTTTACAGTCACACTCTATGCCATGACAGTTTATAAAGAAATTAATCCGTTAAATAAAAATATGGTCACCCTTCACTTCTCCGGTGATTTCTGGAGTTTTGAAGGAACTACGTGACGCCGTGTCGTTAAACCTATCACATCTTCTGTAATTCAATTTACACTTTATTTCTCAAGAAATAAAGTTGAAAATTTAGTAAGAAATTTTAAACGCGACGCGACGAATATGTAATTTATGTTGTTTGTATACATATTTTGTTTAATGTATCTAAGAATTTTATTAAAAATATATAATATATGTTTTTAATATATAATATATATTTTTAATAAAATTCGTATGTCCTTTCTAATACCTATAGGAATATGTGTACAAATTTTCATGATAATCAGTTGAATAGCTTTGGTGAAAATGCGTAACACACAAACATACATTTAATAATATTAGCATGATGTAAAAGAACAAAAATATGTGTTTCACAAGTATAAATTATTTGTTGTAAGTATACAAGACTGTTTATGTGGTTTTCAGTTCACGTTGTATCCCGCACGAGAGGCAAAGACTAACTAAATTCAACTTTCGTTGTCCTTTTTCCACCTAAATACGATATATACGCAGCGGAACTCAACGTCGCACTTAACCAGAGCGGAGAAAATTACGTCGCAACTATAAAATAGCCCGACAGGGGATGGAACACACAACTCACGCTTACAGTCAAACGCTATGCCACTGCACCACAATGGTAAAAGAGATAAAAGACTAAATATACCATTATTAGTCGAGCTAACTTTGAATTGGAGGTCGGTTGCGGTTTCCTCTGCAATACTGATAGTTAGAATTAGAGCAACGTGTGGATTTCCACTGAGCTTATTACATTTGAGACTCAATTATTATATATTATACTGGTATTTACTTGAGGCTTTGCTTGTATGACACATAACAAGTTGTCAGTGCCCGAAGTAACTCGGGTAGCTACAGGTACTGTAGGTTACATCAACACGATTAATGTGATGGCCTGTATATGTATAGTCTTCATCGTTAAATGAATCTAGTCTTGACTAGAGATATCTAGTATTGAGATTATCACTACTAATTAAACTTTTATTTTATTTCACACTGTGTTACACATACAGCAAGGTAGGCTGAGAGTACTTGGGAACCTAGTATTAAAACACTCCGTTACCCATTATGACACTTCCGTTCCCCACTTCCCACCGAATTCTGAAAGCATTACGTGTTGAGCGGCGGAATTCAACGTCTCGTTTCGCTTTAACACCAGAGAATTCGAACCCATAACCTGTTGCGTTGATAGTCAGGCCACGACTGGCCTTTAATATCTTAGTATAAATTATATATATTATGTATAAATTATATTCATCCAGAAGGTTGTGGCTCGATTCCGGGTACGAAAAATATGCATCTTTTATTTTTTTTTTCATTTACTTATGTATTGAAATGGTATGTTGAAATAAAAATTTTAAATAATATTTTCTCATGTTCTTATTTCATCAAATTAATTGTATATATAATAGTATCTTAAATTTTCTAGAGTTAATGCTTAAGTACCTATGAACAAGTATTCATATACAAGCATGTGGCATATAATACAATATGTTAATTTTAAGTAATACTTGATTAACATATTGTAGTTTTTTATTATCATCTTGTAGGCTAGAGCCAAACTTAAAAAACACTCATATTTTATATAACCTAGAAAACGAGTGATTCACTAGTAACCTTTATGGAGTTTCACTATTCAATCCCTGGCTTCACCATCAGACCAGCTCGATAACACCATATTATTGTATTGTCACCTAAGCTACTCATAACTGACAAGCTCCACGATGATACAATTATTACAAGTGGGTCAAATTTAGTTTCTATAAAATCTGTTTTGTTACATAGCTTCAAATAAAAGCGTATTTACATATTCATTAAATACTATACAGATTGCATAAATAGCAAAACATTAAAGTATAATTCTTATTATCTTTAATGTAATGTAGATATTATTTATAAAAAATATTTTTTTTTATAAATTCTTTATTGCACACAATATAAAAAAAATATACAGGCACAAGAGGCGGGCTAAACGCTAAAAAGCATTCTCAGCCAACCTCGACATGTGCGAAATAAATTCATTTAAAATGAAATAGATTTACATATATAAACCATAAATAAAATTTAAATATATATATATTTACATACATAATATGTTGAAATCATACATGAGGCCGGTCGTGGCGCAGCGGCACGAGGTGTGACTGCAAAACCGACTGGTTCTGGGTTCGATTCCCACTCGAGGAGATGAAATATTTACTTAAATTTATATTTCCATTTCTTCGCTCTGGTGTCGAGGTTAAGCGCGGCGTTGAGTTCTACCACTCAACACGCAATGCCTCCAGAATTCGGCAGAAAGTGGGGAACGGAGTGTCTTAACACTAGGTTCCCTCTGCCTACCCTGCTGTGTGCGGGATACAGCGTGAAGCTAATTTAATTTAATTTTTTTTTAATCATACATACATTCATAATTCATAAGCCGAAAGAAGTATTAACTTACTCTATGAATATAATGAATTTACCAAATATAACTGTTTTAATTGACGTTTGAATGACTTTCGGGAAGTGGCTCTGCTAATAGTCTCAGGCAGGTCGTTCCAGAGCCCAACTGCAGTGACAACAAATGAATTAGTGATAAAGCCCGAATTGTAAGTCGGAAAGGAAAGTATAGAGGTTGGATTGGGATCGTAAAGATTTGTTATGGAAAGAAGACAGGAAGGAGAAGTCAGAAGAGAATTAAGTGCGAGAATTTGGATTAAAAAGAACAGAATACAGAATACCTAAGAATCTGGAGTTTCGGCAATCAAGCACTGTGTGCACACGAAATATGGTCATACTTATATAAGGCTATAAATGAAATGTATGCGTATTTTTGAGCAATCGCTCAAGCTTATTTAAGAGTTCAATATTTATTTCAAAGCAACAAGCATCACTATAATCGATAATAGGAAGCTACAACGTATTAACTAGTTGAATTTTTGTTTGCATTATTGAATGTAATGTAGCATAAATCCTGTGAGAAATATAAAAAATATATTCATATATTCATATTATAAAACTATAATAAAAATTAAAAAACAGCCCTTCCCGTACCGGGAATCGAACCCGAGCCTCCTGGGTGAAAGCCAGGTATCCTAGCCACTAGACCATACGGGAGATGCTTTAGTCTTGCTAATTTGACAATTTATACCGAAACATAATTTTTATAACATAGATGTAAATTGATAAGGTTAATTTTAATTAAAACAGAGTGACATACTGTTTTGATTAAAATTTTAAACTTAACTCATAAAAAAATAAAAAGTTATCTCACACCTGACTTCAATATGATTATATAATTACGTTTTGTGCAGGGAAAGCTAGTGCTAAAACACTCCGTTCCCCACGCACTACACAAATTTGAAGAAATTATTGGAGGCTTGTTACCAGAGTCAGGAAATGAAAACAAATTACTCCGTTGAGTGAGACACGTCTGGTTTTTAGGTAGAGTCAATCAAAATATAAATAATTAAAATTATTAAAAGTAGTTAAAACAGATTTTAACTTGAAAATGACATAAACAATGTCATTGTCATGTATAATGTCGAAGAATTATTGATTAAAATATGTTTTATTCACCTTGAAATTTCATATTACTTTTCGACGGATATACTTAATTTGTAAATATTTAAGCGGTGATTGCCGGTTGTGAGGTTGTGAGTTTTATGACTTTTCAATCCATCTTCAATCTCGCATATAACCCTGCTATAGCGTAGGGAACCTACTACACCTCGTTCCTCACTTTATGCTTAAGTTTCGGGACAAATCATGTTTAATAGCGGAACTCAGAGCCTATGTTATGATAGAGCAGGAAAATGAAAATAATTCATTCCTCTGAATGGGGATCGAACCCACAATCATTGGGTTTACAGTGAAACGACCCATTGCACTAATACGCCCCCGTTGTACTTATAAATGAATTGTAATTAAAATTTTATTTTGTAAGCTATCTCCCGTATTAGTAGTATGGTCTAGTGGCTAGGATACCTGGCTTTCACCCAGGAGGCTCGAGCTTTTTATTGCATTTCTTTTTTAATTTCATACAATCAATCATACAGACAGACAAACTTATTTATTGTTGTGAAATATTATGAAATAATATGGTGACTCATTGTGTTGCACAATGCTGTGCAACAAAACAACTATAGCCAGGGAGGCGGAATAGAAAAATAAGTATCTTGCATAAGGTACTTATACATATAGTAAACTTTATTAAACACGCAAATCTTATTATAATAATTTCAACATCACAATGATAGTAATTATTTTAGTATGGTAATAAGTAAATCCTATAAACATGAGTCATTTAAGTTTTATTTTATTCGAATTCGAATTTGGGCTGATGGACAAAATGGAGTGCCTTTACACTAGTTTATATCTGTCTTTCACGGAAGAATCCTTTGGCACCAGTAGCCAGTGGTGATGGAGGAGGAACACCTTGAGGTTTTATTGGGTAATGATGGGTTACGTATCATGGAGGGGCAGAATCTATGAGTCCTACATAAACCACTCGATTACTCACTCGGGCGGTGTCATCAAAAGAGTATATTCACGATAAAAATCAGAAAAAAAATCGTGTATATATATTTTTGCTATACCGGAAATTGAACCCATGAACATCGTAAGACAATGCGTAAAGCAAAAAATAAATCAAAATATATATTTTTACTATTAGTTTTATTTATTTTTTAACCATTATTTCTATGAAAAGAGAAATATTTATTTTTTTTTAGGTAGGAGAGGTAGAGGGAACACAGTATTAAGAGACTGTTACCATTATGTCCCCGTTGCGTGTTGATTAGGGGAACTCAACGACGCGCTTTGCCTTGTTACCAGAGCGGGGAAAAGAAAATATTATATGTTTAATTTCCTCGAGTGAGAATCCAACCAAAATGTCGCATTCACAGTGGTATACGCGTATTTGCGCCCCCCAGTCTGAACAAAAACAAAAAACAAAAAACTAAAATCTTGTTTTGTAAAAATCATAATATCCCTTACAAATAAGTTAACTATACGACTTGTTAGAATTGACGACGAATTTGTCAAATGAAAAAATAATTTACATATCAATTTATAATAACATATTTCAGACTTCATAGCTAAACTAAAAATGTTGTATCCCAAAGTGATGACTAACAGTCTTATGGAACATATAAATTTCACAATATTCTCCTTAACTATTTATTACAGGAAACCATTGAAAATTGTGAAATATCAAGGTGTATAAAGTCAATTTTCTTCAATACAACGCACTTTGCCGTCAGTCCTTGTACTATAAAGACGATACGACGACGACGACGACGATAGTTATAAAATAACTAAAAAACAAAAAGAAAATAAAAGAGAGAAAAGGACATAAAAAGAAAGGAAATAAGGAAAAAAAAATGTGGGGTCCCAACTGTAGATTTGATTTCCACCGTGGACCTTGGATAAACGGCGGTGGTCATAGGGAACGATGCCATGGTCCTCCAGGCAATGGTCATCATGACTTCCTTTGGCATTTTCATGGTCATCACAAAGATCAACATGGTCATCACTTCAGACCACATGGTCATCATGGACACTGCCATGGTCCACATGGCCATCCCTATAATCATCATGGTCCCGGCCACAAGCATGGTCATCGTAATCATGGTCACCACCATGAATCTGGCAAACATTTTGGGCCACGCAGCTCTGGACCATGGGAGAGAAGAGAATGCCGGAAAGAATTCAGAAGGAATTGGTTTTTACACGGTACTGAAGAACGTAGAACAAGAGGATGTCAGAAGAAAGATGAAACTGTTCTAGTTAGAGGCGTTGTCATTGAGAGGCCTCACTCTGTTTAAATTTGATGTAGATCATTGAAAATGGATGAAGAGTTATATCTATCTATAAAAAGGTATATTATTTTATTTTTTTCGTTTATCTTATCTATTATACAAGTATTTACGATCATAATATATTATTATAAATATATACAGGGTGGAAGTGTCAGCACCACATTAAATGAAACCACAGTTTTAACTCGCTCTATAAAAGCCTAATATAATTCAGAAAAAAATAAATTCCCAAAAATGAAAGTTTTTTTTTTCAAACAAAATAAATAATAAACTTGTCATTTTAAAACAAAACGCCATTTGTAAGTATGACGCACACACACATAAACCTATCAAAGGAACACCGCCGCACACGCCTCATTTCGAAATCGAGTCGTATGTATTGGCGATAAAGTTCAAAGTTGTTTAACCTTTAGTAGTATTTTTGTAGTAGTAAGTGTTTATGTTATTGGGATCTATACGTAATCGTGTCATATGAAATACAGGATGGATAAAAATCGTGAAATGAAAAAAAAATCCTTCGTCCAAACTGTTGAGGCATCTTGATTAATTTCTTTAGGTATAGGTTTGAAATATTTTACCCTATATGCTGTTTCCGTAAATGGAGCGTTGCCTCTTCCACCCTATATAAATGTAGTAGTTTTATCTAACACCTACATAAAACCATTATATTTATAAGTAATAGATACCTACTGTTTTCTAATAAAAAATGTTGTTATTTAACGCCCAATATTAATAGTAAGACTACAAAAGTAGATGAGCGCACGCTTAAACACGACGATTGTGAGTTCGATTCACAGTCTGGTAACGAGGCAAAGCGCGGCGTTAAATTCCTCTATTCAACACGCAATGCCTCTAGAATTCGGCGAAAACGGAAAAACGGAAGTGGCTTAATAAGAACGGAATGTCTTCACACTATGTTCCTAGATTCCCTCTGCCTACTATGCATTGTGCGGGATACAGCGTGAAGTTAAAAAGAAAACATAAGCACATAAGTATTGAAATTACAGTTTTTTTTATTTCACGCAGTATTTCGCATATAAGCAGAGATTTTTTCAATATCCACCAAAAATTTACAACACATTACTTATCACGCGACGGAACTCAACGCCACGCTTCGTCCTTCCGTCGTGAGAAAACGATTAAAGTATAATATTATTATTCCCTCAAATTAAAGGGAATTAAACCCACAAATATCATATTATATTAAAATATTTTGACAACATTATATATTTTGTGTAAATGAAAACATTTTAGCATGTGGAATTAATCGAAGCATAACGGTACTTTAATTAACATAGCTATTCGAGGTCAGCTTTTTAATTTGGAAATTATGCATTTTGATACAACACAATCATTTACTTGTATATGAGACCATTGTGGCGCAGCGCACGGCTTCTGGCTATAAACGCCGTATGAGTTCGATTCCAATTTGAGGGAATTAATTATTATCATTTCCTCGCTTTGGTATCAAGACAAATTGTGGCGTTAAGTTTCGAAACTCAACACGTTGTCGACCTGTCACTATGTATGTAATTAAATATAAGAAATTGAATTTGAACCACTTGTAACAATTTAAAGCTTCAGGTTGAATTCGTTGTGGGATAAGTTAAGACACTCTGTTCATTGTCCATTGTCCGTCGAATTCATTCGTTGTCGAGGCATTGCGTGTTGAGTGACGGAACTCAACGCCGCACATTGTCTTGACACCACGGTGAAGATATGAAAATATATATTTAAGTACATATTTTATTTTCTCGAGTGGAGATCGAACCCACAACCAGTCACGTGTACACACTTGTGCCCATGAGCGCCACGAATGACGTCTTTTCCGTGGTATATTATCGTTTAAAACTCAACTCATTTACACATTTTTTTTTGTTTCAGGCAATAGTAATTGGCATGATATCCAGATATAAACAAAGAAACTATATAATTATATATAGCAGTATCAAATATATAGCACGACAATATTGATTTAGGTAAGCTTTTAAAGTATATAGCTTAGGTATATATTATATTCTTTTTCTTAACTTTACTTTACTCTATACTACTATATAATTTCGCGTTATTTTACTACATATAGGAGGGGTCGTAGGTTCAATACCTACTTAGAAGAAATATCTGTATGACAATTATAAATTTAAATAGATAGAGTTATCTCTGTATACATGAGTTATTGAATCGTATGTATTTAAACGTTTATCAATTATGGTATCACCCTTATACCTAGTTTGAGCCCATAAAGATAAGATATATATATATATATATATATATATATATATATATATATATATATAACTTATTTATGTTTTTCATATGTTATATATTTTAGATCGCTTTATCAAAATAACTGAAATTGTTGAGATGTATGTACTACATATGTATATTTTGATTGCTGTCTTTATTGAATGCTATTGATGGAAGAAATTTTTGTACTATATTTTAAACATGTCATGAACATGTCAAAGGAAAAAAATTAAAGAGAAGTCAACGACGAGGAAATGGAACGGAACGGAATCAGAAGAAGATAATTAACATATTTATATATTGTTATCTTTACATTCATATGTTTATATTAATATTAATAAATATATAAATTTATATTGTGGAAGTTTTATTTCAATTAATTTCCTACGTTTAACTCAATTGGTTTTGAATTGGTCTCAGTATGTTTCTTTTTCTTTTTTATTTAAATATACTAGTTTATGACACACTATGACAAAATATTTGCGTATAGGTTTTATTCAATACCAATTTCAAATTAGTATACATGGCACATGTTGGCAGGAAAGTCTGTTTTTCTATTTATAGTAATTTATTTCGAAAGAAATTTCAATATATTATGAAAATTAAAGCCAGAACCTACTGTTAGACTAAAGACTTTCATCAATTTCAAACAACTTTCCAGGGTAATCTCAATCCCAAGGGAATTCCTGGAAAAAGTGAATATATGTTGATCTGCAGCTCCCTCTATCTTTCAGTATTTCCCATAAAAGTCTATTTAGTTTTTTTAAGGGTTAGCTTAGACAAACAGAAATACATACATATCATCATCATCATCAGCCTGTCCTAGTCCACAGCTGGACATAGGCCTCTCCAAATGTCCTGCGGTCACCAACACGCATGCCCAGCGTGGTGACTACGGGCAATATCCTTTATCGCACAGTACAACCACACTACATACATATAGTCAAAAAAATTAAAATGTTTGTTTCTTTTTTGGTTTCGTGTAAATAAGTATAATATACACTTGGAAAACACAATTATTTTTAAAATCTTAACACACACAATTATTTTTAAGTCTTATTAGTTTGTGAGAGCGAGAAAATAAATACAATTCAATCTACTGGAAATCAAACCCACAACCGTCGAGCTTACAGTCAGATGCTGTGTTACGGGAAACCGGAATATATTACTAGTTTCCCTAAGTGCAGAGATGCGTGCAACAACACATACATACATTCACATTAGACCAGATCCAGAAACTGTATAACATACTTTCGCGTCGTAACTCTGCGTGTTCACTACAGATAGCTCGTGTAAACAGATCGTAAAGAGGACACACTGCTTTATAAAATCAATGTTACCTAAAAATATGAGTTGTAAAATAGCAAACAAAACACCTTAGTTCTAAGTAAAATGTATACATGGAACCTGGTGTTAAGACATTTCGTTTTCCATTTTCCACCGAATTCTGGAAGCGTTGCGTGTTGAGTGGTGAAACTCAATCCCGCGATTTTGCCTCGTTACCACAAGCGCGAAGAAAATTAATATACCAAGAGAGCGAAGAAAATTAATATATTAAGCATTTCGTTTGCACGAGTGGGAATCAAGTCCACAACCTGTCGCGATTACAGTAGTACGCTTGTGCCCCTTCGCCATGAGGGCCTCAAGTATAAATAAGATCCTAAGATTAGAGCGTTCAAGCAAACAAATTAATTGAAACGCAGTGGCATAAAGCCACTACGCGACATGACTCTACCACACGTACTTTAGTCGCCTCTTACGACACCACCAGTACCAGGATGATTCTATTCTAGGCCGGGATTACACGGCAAGCGGCACGGTATATTATACAAAATAATTATAATTCAATGATAATAGTTTAATTCAATTCATGAAAGTATGCGATTTTTTCATCAATGTTTTCTTATGACATTATCGCAAAAAATTATCGTCCGCAAACCGACTTTACAGGCAACCAGGTTTTTTAGCTACACGCATATAGCATACTAAGCAGAGAAGCAGGTCTAAAGATATTTCAATTCTCATTTTCCATCTAATTATCGCGACATGACATAGTGTGTTGATTGGCGGCACTCAACGCTGCGATTTGTCTTCTAAAACTGGCAAATAAAAATATTTTTAATATAATCTTTCCCGCGAGTGAGGATTGAACCTACAAATATGTTGCTAATATCCCACTATTACAGTACGGTGTCTTCGCCCAGTGGGCAGAAACTTTTAGAAAATTATTTAGCCATTCTTGGCCACACTGTGTGGGATATTTAACCAACCGGCGTCTATAAAGCTGAGTTCATTAGCATAATAAATTGTAAACAAGCGTCCCGCATAATTGCTTAAAATATTTAATGCAACATAACCGAACTATGAAGCACCTATACGTTTCCGCGTCATGATAATTTCAAATTTATATTATAAATAGCTGATTTTGCTCTTATAAGGCCACCGGCGCTAAAGGTTTCTGTAGTTTAAATTCAGGTTTTTTTCGGTTTTAACGTATCCTGCATTTAGCAGACATACCGTTCACCAAATTTTTCAATGCCGAATTTTTCAAGTCATTGTATGTTCAGTGGTGGAACTTGACGCCGCGTTTTGTCTTGTTACGAGGTAATGTACAAATTAAACCCACAAGTTTTAGATTTAAAATACATCAAGCAATCTTTATTATTACTAGGATCAGCCACATGCTGTGCACGGCGGGTGGGGCTGAGCGAAGCTATGTTGCGCAATGTAATTAAAAAAAACTAAAAAAAAAATGATTCTTTAAAACTGACATATATTCTTTATAACTGACATATATAATTTTAAAAACGTTCAAAATTAGGACAAATGTAGTTTTCAGATTTTTTTCTGAACTAGTACTATCTATAGAAGTTAGCTGCCAAATGTCATAATTCTAGGTCAACCAGAAATACCCTATTCATTTTGATTCCCTAATAGAGTTAAAATACACGATATAAACGGTTGGGCCGTTGATCTGAATATGTGGTTTCAATTTCAACTCGATATCTTCAAGCGTTCCTGAGATAAAGGCTCTTGACAGATAGACAGACAGACTGACGGACAACAAAGTGATCTTATAATGGTTCCTTTTTTTCTTTAAATTTAAGAAACTCTAAACATAAGCTTCACACTGTATTCCACACACAACAGGGTTGTCAGAGGGAACCTCGATTTAAGACACTACGTTTCCCACTTTCCGCCGACTTCTGCAGGCGTTGCATTTTGTGACACCAGAGAAAAAATAATGAAAATATAAATTTAAATAAAGACTTAATCGCCTCGAGTGTGGATCGAACCCACAACCAGTCACGTTTACAGTCATACTTTGTGCCGCTGCGCCACGACCGGCCTCTTTATTAAGTTAAATACGTTCATTTTGATATAACACGAAATGGTTCCTCATTCCGTGTAAGAATGCTCGCTTGAAACTGGATTGCTGTGTAGATAGATTCTTTCGGCGGAATTCGTCCGTCTTACTATACGATTATTTTGTAATACATATTTTCACGTGATTTCACTTTTTAAATTATATTTTAAGTCGAAGAATATTTTGGAAAGGCAGTGGATAAGGAGTAAATACGTTTAGCTGGACTATTAAGATTCTTCATCTCGTGCTTCGGTATCCGAAATCATTTATATCCCATATCCTGTACAGGCTATTAAAAGTAATTATAATATAAGGCTTAAAACATAGATTATGCTATAAAAAATACTTATAATGAACATGCAATATAGAATATATTATGATATACCTACTAAGTAAGATATTCATCTAAATTATGATTCTCAGTACATAAGCCATGTTCTAAATTTTGTTCCCCCAAGGATAGCTTTGAGTAAAATAGCGTTTAAATGTCCAAGTGATAAGAAAATAGTATGTTGTATTATATGGGTTGAAGATTATTTTGTAATCACGTTTAAATACTAAAATAACCTTCAGCCTCGCCCTTTTGGTTAAGTGGATAGACGTCATGGGTTTTTATCTTGTTTTTTAAAACGTTAACCGCTTCCGATTTCTAATAATATTTTATTTGAGTTAAAGTGGGGAACGGAAATGACTTAAAGGGAACGGATGGTCTTAACATTAACTTCCTCTCTGTATCTGTGCTATGCGCGGAATACAGCATGAAGCTAAAGAAACATTATTTACTCTCACAAATTATTTCACTTCTAAGTAACTGAATGACAACAACGCACAGAAGACAATACAAGCATATTAAAAAATAGAAATTTGTCATAAAGTAGGCTAGGAAAAATAGGGCAGCATTAAGAAAGGATTTCTTGAAATTCCATCGAGGATGGGAAAAAACAGAATTTTCCATTTCAATAGCAGTTTCAATTATAAAGGCCACGCGCACAAAACTGTGGATGATGACTGGTCTTTTTTCCACATTCTATAAAAAATACTAATATCCAACTGACCAACTAATAAAAAACTCGCTTCCTCCCATCAGTCACACCGCACATTTATATCGATTGAATACTGATTAGTTGGCGAATTTACAAGACTAGTCTAAATCTATCGACGGTGTAAGAGTAACGAACTGATCAGCCTCTGGAAATTTAGATATCTACTTCATTACATTGGGCATCGGTCGGTAACGAGGAGGCGTGTAGCAATTATTTTGGATATTCTAATATTCAGAGAGAGATATTTATAACAGAAATTTGAAAATAAAATAGAGTAAAGCGCGGTGTTGAGTTCTCTTCTTGTGTCAATGTAACACTAGATTCCAACCGCCTATCCTGTCATTTGCGGAAAAAAATATAATGTCGAGGTTTTGATAATTTGTGTCCCTAAGAGAAAACCCACGGAGTTGAGATCCGCCACTCAAAACGCACTGTCACGAAAATTGAGCGGAATGTCTTAACACCTTGTACCCACCCTGCTAATGCGGGATACAGCATGAAACTGCTCTTAGATAATAATTTTCAGGACATTGCGCGTCGAGTGGCGGAACTAATCACTGCGCTTTGTCTCCTTCCAGAGTAAGGACATGAAAATAATTCTTTCTCTAGAGTAGAAATTATCCACATTAGTCGCTTTTAGTATATAAGTGCTTAATAAGTAATTATAAATACATATATTAACACACATGTACGAGTATCTCATACAATAATAATAAGCTTATATACATATTATTGAAATGTGGTCATTTCGATTCGTACATCATAAGTTCAAGCAAATGAAGCGATTACTGTTTTGGATATTGCGTTCCATGACACTGCGGTTGTGTAGTTAGACGTGTGGTTTTGATACTCGCGATATATTACTTATGTAATAGCAGCATGTTTTTTTTTTAATTTGTACATTTTTAGCAGTCTCTTATTATTTTTAATCCACGTTTAGGCATGTAATTAATTAGAAAAGCAAATTAATTATTAAACGTAATTAGAAATTCTCATAAAATTATGAAGAAATTACCTTTGTAAAATAAGTATGCCAATCATGACGTTATTAATCTATCTGATCGAATAAAAGGAATTTTATTAAACAGATGTAACAAATTTTGCTAGACATTAATCAAATATAGATTATGAAAAAAAACACATCTTTTCATAACAATTTAAGCATAACTGAAACCAAAAAGTGACTGTGAATTCTATTCTACTCTTAACAAGTTTATAAAACAAATATGAATTTATCAATATAAAAAAAGTGACAAAAAGACTTTCCCTATTACTATATGCGGAAAATATATTGAGATGTCTAAAAAGTCTAAGAACGTCAGTATATACAGTACAATGACTTAATAGCCAAAGCGATGACTATGAGAAGAAAAAACCGTTAGATTTACCTTGCCTATCACGTTGCAGAGAGAGAGAGATAGTAGCAGTGCTTGGGACTTGCAGCCCAAGAGTAGATTTATGGGTGCCCTTTAATAGATTATAGAGTAATTTCCGAGACCTACTTCTACAGCGTACGAAATATTAAATTTAAATATTGTATACTTATATTTCAAGTATCAAAACGATTTGATCCGTAACGAGCCTACAACGGGTGCATTTGGCGTAACGCTACGGGTCGCGATATTAATCTCTGATCATCACAATTGTTATTATGCTCTAAAGTATGAAATATGGAAGTGCTATTGAAAATTTTAGAAAAATAACATTGTTTCAGTTTAAAGATAGAGTGTGTAGAGATAAGTCACTATTCTCGACTTTCTTCTCATTGTAACGACATTAGTTATAAGTTCAATTGCATCACTGTATAAAGAAAATTATTATGTAAATAGAAGGAATTGAGGCTATTGTGGCGAAGGGGCACTGTGGTGCGATCGTAAAGGCTACGGTTGTGGGTTTGATTCCCACTCGAGAGAATAGAATGTTTGATTTTTTTTATTTCTTCATTCTAGTAGGTGTCTAGAAACCAAAATTACGTAAGCCCAAGTTATTCAAGCTTTCTCTCCACACTTTTAAAGCCAGACACACCTATAAAAGGCTATAGAGAAAATGGTTTAACTTTAATTTTACATTTTAACCGCACTTATTTACATATTGATAAATGTCATAAAATTTGATAGTGCAACCCGCATTGGATATCCTGGAATAAATTTATAAACCACATAGAATTTTCACTGCAGTTTAAAGTGAACATGTTGGTTGGATTGTTTTAAAAGCTTCGTGCTTTATCCCGGATATAGAAGGATAGCGATAGAGAACCTAGTGTTAAGATCCGTTCTCCACTTTTCGCTCGAATTTGAGACACTACAGTTAGTATTTATAAACCAGACCGGTTTATAAATACATCTTAAGCGCGAAATGCCTTCTTAATCATTTATGAATGTAAAACGGCATCTAAAATTGATTTCAGAGTTGAGAGCGATTTATAAATAAGAGCGTACGTGTTGATTGGTGGAACTCAACGTCGCCTTTTGTCGTACCAGTGTGTAGGAATAAAAATAATTTATTTCCCAGTGTGGAATTCGAACCCACAAACATTTCAGTTAGCCGCTATTCTATTGCTACTGCACATCAATATCCCCAATTATCTTTGATTACTATATAAAATACGATATATACGTCAAAATATTATAGAAAAACACCTTCAACACTAAACTGTTCAATGATTTTACAAAAAAACGAAAATCAGAGTGATCAAACACTACATTCGCTTACTTGCCCCACAAAGCACTTGCTGCCATCACATAACAATTACTTATCATATTCTACAAGATTTACTGAGCAATGCAAACGCTATATATTAATTAATTAGTCGTTATAAATTATATCACGAAGGCATCAGATGCACGCTGCGCTTCGAATATGCGGATATAATTAAAACTTATAATAAGATACTAGGTAACTATATTATGTTATAAATGAAGCTGAAGGCACAGTGGTTTAGCTTAAGATTAATATCTGATAGTTGTAGATTCATATCAGTACGGGCAAATAAAGTCGTAGTGTATGAAATATATATATATATATATATATATATATATATATATATATATATATATATATATATATATATATATATATATATATATATATATAGTAGAACTTTTTGGGTTTGAACAATTTTGTTGAAAACATCCTTTTAAGAAGCCGGTTAAAATATTAAAACCTTGTTCTAAGTGTAACAAATACTTTTGTTACTTCAACATAATCGCGAAAAAACACACATACATATAAATATGTATACCTACAGGTTAGACTAAAAACCAAATTAGAAGTCAGTTAAAAAATCTATTTTTTAATAATATCTCTTTTTTATTGAGCCAACGATGTATTATTCGTTTTGAGTTTCATTCTGAAAACATGAATGGGATTCGTCCGTCAGGTCCACAGTTATACGGAGCACGGTTTAAAATTAAACTTCTAAGTAAACGCAATCAAAAGATACGAGCATATATGGATCCTTTTTGATCCACATTGCATAAAACTCGGTGCGTAGTCAAAACCTTTAGGACTTCCCCCCTACCCATAATCATGAAACGTGGTAAAGAAAACAAATAAAATTGGTTGGTTATTCTCCTCCATCTAAAATCATAAAACTCTCTACTCTACCCTTGGTGGACCAGACAGTTTTGCATTTAATCGGTTCTTTATTTTATATATATCGGTTTTTTATTTTTTGAAAGAGATGAAGAAAGGACGGAATGCAAGATCAGTGTAAATGGTAAGATATTAGAACAAGTGAGTGAAGTGGTATACTTGGGAAGTATGTTCAGTAGAGATGGAAGATACGAGATGGATGTGGAAAGGCGTATTGCTGCCGGTAACAGAGTTAACGGAGCCTTAGCTGCATTGATGAGACGGCGAAACGTCAGCACAGCTGCGCGTTTGGCCGTACACAATGGAATTTTGGTACCGACTCAGTTATACGGCAGCGAAACGTGGGTATTACAGAAGAAGAATGAAAGAAAGATGAATGCTGTGGAGATGCGATCTCTTCGTAGGATATGCGGAGTCAGCTTAGCTGATCGAATCCGCAATGAAGAGGTACACAGAATGGCAGGTACTAGCGAGCATGTCACAGTGAGAATGAAGAAGAACGTGCTCAGCTGGTTTGGGCACGTCGAACAAATGAGTGATGAAAGAATGACAAAAAAGATTTATGATGGAAAAGTGAGTGGTAAGAGAGGTAGGGGGAGACCTCGGTTGACCTTCGAAAACACAGTATCAAAGATACTGGAGGAAGGTCACGTAAAAAGCATGAGGACCCCCCGAAGAGCATGTATGAAGAGGTTGATGACAGTGGACGAGGCGAAAGAGGTATGTAGAGACCGTAGCGTTTGGCGCTCCGTTCTCTCTGACTACCCCGCAAGGGATAAAGCGTGAAGCTAAGTTAAGTTAAAGTTAAGTTATTTTATATATAAACTAGCGACCCGCTCGCGGCTTCGCCCGCTTATACCATAGAACCTTAACCTTAACACACTGAATTATGTTCGTGTTTTGATATACCTATTATTTACCGATATACCGTTTTTTTATGAGAAAGTTATTAAAACTATAGGTCGCATTTTTGTACCTCCCATAAGAATCTTTAATTGAATGTTTGAAATAAAAACATAACTTATTGATACAATAAAATCCTAACTCATCGGTGTCTGTACATAGAAAATATTACAATTAACAATGTAATAAAACTTGGTCAGTTAGTCTGTTTGTCTGTGCGTTTCTTCACGATCTCAGAAACTGCTTAACCGATTTAAATACTTTTTTTGTTTGTATTTTGTCAAACTGTCCTTAAATATTGAGTATTAATTTTATTCAGCTTCACGCTGTATCCCGCACACAGCTGGTTAGGCACAGGGAACCTAGTGTTAAGACACTCCGTTCCGCACTTTCTGCCAAATTCTGGAGGCATTGCGTGTTGAGTGGCAGAACTCAACGCCGTGCTTAACCTCGACACCAGAGCGAAGAAATTAAAAAAAAATTAAATTAGCTTCACGCTATATCCCGCACACAGCAGGGTAGGCAGAGGGAACCTAGTGTTAAGACACTCCGTTCCCCACTTTCTGCCGAATTCTGGAGGCATTGCGTGTTGAGTGGCAGAAC